>CAUYSK010040078.1:0-20609 GCA_963575035.1 Avahi laniger | reverse complement strand
TAAAATGTCTATATTACCCAAAGTGATCTACAGATTTAATGCAATCTTTATTAAAATACCAAATCCATTTTCTTCAGATCTATAAAAAATAATTCTACTCTTCGTATGGAACAAGAGAAGACCCCGTAAAGCAGAAGCAATCTTAAGCAAAAAGAACAAATTGGAACGCATCAATTTACCAGACTTCAAACTATACTACAAGGCTATAGTAACTAAAACAGCATGGTACTGGCTCAAGAACAGGGACATAGACCAATGAAACAGAACTGAGAACCCAGATATAAAACCATCCTCATATAGCCATCTAATCTTTGACAAAGCAGACAAAAACATCAATGGAGAAAAAGAACCCTTATTCAATAAATGGTGCTGGGAAAACTGGATAGCTACATGGAGAAGACTGAAATAGGATACACACCTTTCACTTCTAAAAAAAATCAACTCACAGTGGATAACAGACTTAAACCTAAGGTGTGAAACTATAAGACTTCTAGAAGAAAATGTTAGAAAAACTCTTCTAGAGATTGGCCTAGGAATAGAATTAATGAAAAGGACCCCCAAAGACAATCACAGCAACAACAAAAATAAATAAATGGGACCTGATCAAATTAAAAAGCTTCTGAACAGCCAAAGAAATTAGCACCAGAGCAAACAGACAAGCTACAAAATGGGAGAAAATATTCACATGCTACACATCCGATGAAGGGCTGATAACCAGAATCTATTTAGAACTCAGGAAAATCAGCAAGAAAAAATTAAACAACCCTATCAAAAAATGGGCAAAAGACATGAAAAGAAACTTTTTAAAAGATGATAGATTAATGGCCAAAAAACATGTGAAAAAATGCTTGACATCTCTAATTATCAGGGAAATGCAAATCAAAACCACAATGAGGTATCACTTAACTCCAGTGAGAATGGGTTTTAGCAAAAAATCTCAAAACAATAATTGTTGGCGTGGATGCAGAGAGACAGGAACACTCATACACTTCCAGTGGTACTGTAAACTAGTACAACCTCTGTGGAAAGCAATATGGAGGTACCTCAAACAGATACAAGTAGATCTAGCACTTGATGCAGCAAACCCATTACTTGGCATCTACCCAAAAGAACAAAAGACATTCTATAAAAAAGACATCTGCACTAGAATATTTATAGCGGCACAATTCACACTCACAAAGATGTGAAAACAACCCAAGTGCGCATCAATACATGAGTGGATTAATGAAATGTGGTATATGTATACCACTGAGTTCTGTTCAGCCACAAGAATGGTGATCTAGCATCTCTTGTATTATCCTGGAGAGAGCTGGAACCCATTCTACTAAGTGAAGTGTCCCAGGAATGGAAAAATGAGCACCACATGTACTCACCATCAAATTGGTTTTAACTGATCAACACTTAAGTGCAAGTATAGCAATAACATTCATCGGGTGTTGGGTAGATGTGAAGAGGGGATGGATATATACACACCTAATGGGTGTGGTGGGCTCCATCTGGGGGATGGACATACTTTGAAGCTCTTGGGTGGGGCAAGGTACATATTATGTACCCTCATACTATGGTGAAATTAAAAAAAGAACAAAATTGCAAGTTTTGGTAAGGCTATGAAGAAATGAGTACCACATTGCTGATAATAATTTAAAATGACATAGCTGCTGTAGAAAATGATACATAAATTCTTCAAATAATTAAACATACAATTATCATACAATCCATCAATTTTAATTTCTGAAAGAAGTGAAAACAAAGACTTGAAGAGATTTCTGTATGTTTATGTTCATAGCAACATTATTCACAATAGCTGTAAGGTGAAAGCAACCCAAGTGTCCTCTGATAAATGAATGGATAAACAAGATGTACCTTTGTATTGTTTATGTACAATAAAGTATTAATACTCATTTAAAAAGGACATTTTAACACATGCTAGAACATGGATGAACCTTGAAAATGTTGCTAAGTGCAATAAACCAGTTAGAAAAAGATAAATATTGTATAATTCCTTTTATATCAGTTTCCTAGAATAGTAAAATTCACAGACAAAAAAGAATGGTGGTTTCCAGAGGATAGGAGGAGGAGAATGGGAAGTAGTTGTTTAATGAGGATCGAGTTTCTGTTTGGAAAGATGGAAAACTTATGGATATGATGGTGGTAGTGATTGAACACAATGTGAATGTACTTGATGCCATTGAACTGTATACTTAAAAATAACTAAAGCAATAAATTCTATGTTATGTATATTCTACCACAATGAAAAATACTGCAAAATATTATTTTAAAAACAAGAACTTTAAATAAATGAAGGAACATACAAAGTACCTGTATCTGTAGATTCAACATTGTAAAGATTTCTGTTTTCTTTCAATTAATTTATAACTTCCATGCAATCTCCAAAAAAATCCCAACACATCACATTGTGTAAATGAACATATTAAATATGAAAGTTATGGGAATATATAAAATGCTGAGATAAACCAGAGAAATCTTAAACTAGAACAGCTGGAGAATTTACATTAGCAGATAATAAGCCTATTATGATATTTTAATGACTAAAACAGTGTTTTGCTGGCACATGGATTGATAAATAGATCAAAGGAACATAATACAGAATGCAATAACACATATACATACAAATACATATAGAGAAATGAATTTTTATTCATATCTCACAATATACAGAAAGATCAATTTTAGATGCATTCTAATCTAAATCTGAAGTTAAAAATTAAATAAACACAATCTTTAAACTTTAGATAAACCATAAAATATCTTTATAGCTTTGTGGTAGGTAAATATTTATTGAGTCCGACATAAAAATCATTAGCCATAAAGTGAAAATTTGATATGTTAGATCATATTTAAATTTTAAATATCCATTTATCAGAGACAATATTAACAGGGTGAAAATGTAAGTCCTAATGTGAGAAACTATTTGCAACAAATCTATTTGACAAAAGACACATTTTAAAATATATAAAGAGTTCTTACAAAGCAATGAGTAAAAAGACATATACCAGGAAAAAATAAGGGAAAGGTATATAGACAGTTCACAAAAGAAGCAACCAAAAGAGCCAGTAAGTATTTAAATAACATCAACTTAATTAATCACCAGAGAAAGGCAATGTGAAGCGCAATGCTCTAAGACTACACCAACATCAAAATGAGTAAAATGAAAAGGCAGATAATTCTAAGTTTTAGCCATTATGTAGAGTAGCCAGAACTCCCCTCAAATACTGCTCAGTTAAAATACGCACATCTACTTTGGAACAGTGTCTTTTACTGTCTACCAAAGCTAAATGTGAACCACCCCTATGACTCATGAATTCCATTCCTGGATGTTTACTCAACATAAATCTAAATATCTATTCTCAAAATTACATTGTACTAGAATGTCCATTACAGTGTTCTTCTTGATATAGCAAACTCTGAGATGGCAATACATCATCGGAAGAAAGATAAATAAATTGTGGGCTATTTGTATAGTATTTACAGAATAAAATAAATTAGGCAATATTATACCATATGGACTGTGTTTACAACCATAATATTAAGGGAAAGAAGACAATCCAAAAAGGATATATACAAAATGATGACATTTATAAAAATTCTTAAACTAAAAAATTATTCTTTAGAAACTGGCATTGTGGTTCCCTTCGTGGAGGAAGGAGACAGGATGAGAAGTCTTCTGAAGTCCAGAAAAGCCTTCTCACTTGATCTCTTGGTTATCACAGTTACCTTTGTGGCTATTCATGGACACTTTTTACATTTCTCTCTATGTGCTAAGCAGCTTCACAACTGAAAAAAATGAAAATTATTAGGAAGTAAATGAAGGAATGGTGAGGTTCAAAAATTACAATATAACCTTTATTTTTTCTTTTGTTCTTTAAAGCATAGAAAACTAGAAGAATGGTGGTGGTATAGATAGCAATACGATATTTAGAAATAATAAATTGTGTTGTCATGTACAATTTAGGCCATATTAAATGTGAGGTCTGCTTATGTTTAGATATCCAAAAAACATATTTAAACTTAGAAGTTTCTTAAAATGAAAATAATATGTTAATGTTAAATAATGTGTGTGTGTGTGTATGTGTGTGTGTGTGTGTTTTTTCATTCACTGTTTAAGCAGTTGCAGTTTTTGAATTTGTCTTTAAAATACAAACATTTCACCTTACTCATAACTGCTTTTGGAGAAAACTGTTATGAAAACATGCTTGCAACATCTTTAAAGTTATGCATTTTTATACCTTAATTCATTTTTTAAAGGAAAATCTATTTAAATTTTGTACAGTTAGAGGTCTATTACAATTTTAAACCTCTATATAATTACTATTAACATATAGTGCAAGAATTATGATTAGAACAAGTAGATTCAAGTAACTATTATACAGAAATATTTGGCCACAGTATATTTCTCAACTATCTCTATTAAAATTTTTTGCATTTTCTAAAGCTGTAAGTTAAAAGAAATACACTAAATATATGAATAAAAAGACATTTTTATTTGTGGTATCCAAATCAGTCAAATTAAAGCATAATACATTAATAGTTTTCTTTAGAGTTAGCTAATTACTATAACTAAGAACCTGGTGTAAATGGTTATAGAAGAAATTTAGATGCAAGATTTTTAAAATTTTAATAAATAAGGGAGTATTATAAAAATTACCCATGATAAATTATAGGTAAGCCAAACCTATACTCTCACCTTTTCAAAAATTCTGGCATTGTGATTATTTTCAAATTTCAATTAATTAGTATTCACATAAGGTTATTTTTATCTTAAACATTAGCACAGATTATATGAAAATTATTAATTACCTTGGCCTTCAGATCAATAAAAATACTAGTATATCAGTAAGATTATAGATCTTGATATATTTCTCTTTTAGAGCAGTAACATAAAATTACAGTTGTTTGTTTGCTGCTGATGCAATTCTAAATAGAAGTAAGAGTTTCCAAACTATTGTAAAGGAAAACACTTTCATGTCCTTCACCTTTTATCTCTTGGGAAGATTTGTTTGTTATCAATCTCTGAAAGACTTTCACCTTTACTACTGAATCGGGCTTTATTGTTCTTGGTAACCTATTTCTGCTGTTAGAAGGCAAGAGTCAATGCTTTGCAAGTTGTAAAGTATAAATAATAAATGGCATAACACAAAGCATTATGTCTCCACGTGAACTTTAACTGGGTTTAAGAGAGTTCAATAAAATATTTTTTTTGAAAATAGTTTTTTTTCAACTCAGTATACAAACTTTTCATTTGGTATGCTTTCCTAAGGAACAGATACTTCTTAGAAAGAATGAATATTTATAGAAATCTCCAATTTCTTGAGAAGAAACAATTCACATGATTAATATTTGCAAGACTTCTAAAAATTTGAATCTTTACATTACTTTGAACTATAACTACTTTAAAAATAGCATTTATAAAGGCAATACTTACAATAAAAGTTTTTAGGATGATTTAATGAGCACATAGAATTAGAAATTTAAAGAGCATATAAAAATCTAATTTGATAAATTAAAATTCTATATTTTTTAAGAACACAGTCAAATATCATGTAAATATGACCACTGTAAGCCCATTGTTTCCTATTCCATTTGATTTACTGAATTAATGATACAAATTAGTATTTTCCTGTGTGTTTCATCCAGAAAACACACCTACAGGGATCATTACCAACATTCCTTGGAAATATTATGTTTCTGATAATACTAATCAGAAAATTAAAGTTCAAACAGGTTAAAAAACTTGTCACAGTTAAGAAGTGACATTAGAACCTATGTTCTAGTAATCAGGCTATGGTAGTTCTCTCTTCAGGGTACAACAACAACAACAAACAACAGGAATTGGGACCAATTTGTTTTTATAATTAAAAGGAATAGAACTTTACTGTTAATACACTTTAGTACATTTATACTGATCCTTACCACCGCGTGATGCAAAGTGAGTATTATCATTCCCATAAGAAAATTTAAAACCAGAAAGCATAATTAATTTAGTCAAAATGTTACAGTTAAATTTTTACCCTATTAATTTCAGATATGCTATAATTTTCACTCTATTACACTCCTCTTAAATAATTTAACTTTTTTGTGTCAACACTGGCATGCTGTATCTAATAAATATCTGTTTCTTCACCTCTTTTAGCTATTTTCTAAACAGCAACAATTTATATGTAAAATTGCTGACATCAATCTTTAAAGTGGTATTCAGGTAGGGAGATTAGGTGGAATTTACATAATCTAATGTCTCCTAGCAATTTTCTCATACTTGCTACTAAAATGCTTTATTATTTTTGTTGGTAATGGTATTCCTCTCTTGAAGGAGATTTTGATGCATCAGTATTTAGTTTTAAGCAGTATCTACCATACTGTTCAATTAACAATTTTATGATCTCATAGAGCAATATCTCTAAATGTGACATTGAATGGATAAGCACCTGTGCGACATAGATTGCAGAACTCAGAATTGCAGAGCTATACAATTAGAACTTGAAAGCTCCGAGAAAGGAGAATTGTTCATTGAAAGATTAAGACAGATTTCACCATTAGGTTACGGTCAATTCTACTGTTATACAAATAATACTTATTTTTAAAACATATTTAAAGTGATAGTCTGTGCCCTGTTCTGCAAGTGCTAAATAATAATTATATTTCCACTTTAGGTTAATGCAAGACCAAATCATCATGAATCAACCTCTAAAAAAATAATTAAGTAATTTGTAAGTTTCAAAATATCTAAATATTTACCATCATGTACAAAAGCAGCTAAATTAGAGCTAGAGTATTGTTTATATAGATTAAAAATTTTTGCTGAATATTTATCCACAAACAAGAATTGCATCAATTGTACACTTAATATCAAGTCATCTCACATTTTAAAATGCCTAGTCAGTAACAATAGCGTAAGGAGCTTAGCAAAAACTCGATGCCAGAGAAATTTTCAATAAGATTTTCAGGATCAGAAAAAACAAATATTCAATGTTTCTGGAGATTGGACAAAGGGCTTAAAACAAATTAAGAAGCATTTATTCCACACACTTTATGGAAACTTTAAGAATATGGGAAGATCCTGGACTCCAAGCTAAAGGCTGCAACTCTGCCCTCACCCAATCTGTGTTGTGAAGAACTATTCCAGGGGGGTTGGTGCTGAAAGGCTGCTCTCAGCTCAACTGCTCCAACTTTCTGGGGCAGAAGTGCTCTTCTCAGTGGATTTAGCACACACTAAACATCAGTAGATCTGTTTCTAAGACTCCGTGGTGTGGAAGGTGTTACAACCAAATGAAAATTTCACTAAGGGGTCTTAAATATGTAATGAAAATATTGCAAATTTGGCTCAAAGGGAAACACCTCAGCACAGAAAATAATTTTAAATAAAAAATGAGTTGTATTAAGATTCTTAGAAATGTTTAAATGTGAATTGAAGAATCTTCAGCAAACTTTATGAAACCTGAAACGTGTTATTAACATTACTTTTCTAAAGGTACAGTTTATATTTTAACAATATATTTCTCCAAGTAGTTGGTGAATCATGTAAGATTCCTAGTTATGGTAAAACGATTGTGGAAACAGATGGAGACCCAAAATATACAGATTATCCTCTAGTTCCAACTCAAATTAGAGGAAATATATATTAGCAATGAGCTGTAAAATCCACAATGTATAAGAAATAAACATGGTTTGCCTTTATGTCCCATTCAGCACATATGAATATGTGGACAGCTTTGACTGTTTTTTGTTCATAGTAGAATTTATTCTTCATAGTTAACATCTCATTTGTGTATTTGACAGCACCATTATATGTTTATGTGTGTGTATATATATATATATATTTTTTTTTTTTTTTTAAATAAAGTTGCCAAATCCCTTTGTGTAGATTGATCATTGTGACAGAAAATAAATTTTAGGAAAATAAGCACTTGTATTTTCAAATAAACAATATAGTCCAAATTATCTTGTATTATTCTCACTCTCGTTTGCTAGCTAATGTTGTATCAAAACTAATCATTTACTATACAGACTAATTTGTGATTGGTCTGAGTGTATTAGCAAAGAATCAGGATCTAGAAGCGGACTGGTTGTGTTTGTATACTGGCTTAACCTCCTCATCATTTTGGCATTGAACAAGTCATTTAACTTATCTGTGGGTCCCTTTTCTTACCTGTAATGATGATACTAAATAGCCTTTGAAGATCACCCATGTATACACACACATTCATATTAAGCACATATAATATACATACATGTGTGTGTGGATATATATGTAATATGTGTGTATATGACCTTAAAAGATCATTTGACATTTAGTTGTAGACATTATTCCTATTACATATTTACTACTATAAATATCTATGAAAATTGTGTTATATAATATCTATATTTCTGTGCTGAATTCAGTATACAACTTTTATTAAATTAGTACTTTAAATGCTACTAATATGACTACTGATATGACTTATTTCCCTTTGATATTCTGTGTGGTTATCTAATGTATTTTATTTGAATCTATATCTTTACACTGCATGTGTAGTTTTCAGAATAAAATTATTATTTTCCAACCTTTAATTTATAATCTTCTTTTAAAGAACCATCACGTTGCACTTTAGGCACCTAGTATTTATACATTCGTACATTCTTCTTCTTAACCTACGTAGAAAAACCGTCTTAATTCAATTCTGTTTGATCGTAACTAGTTGAACTATAGGCATTAAGAGTAAAAAAATGAAGAAAACATGATTTTCAGAAGACAAATGGTGTGCTATGGGAGGTGGGCATACAAACGGATCATTTTAATCTCTGATGTTTTAATTTAATAAAATAGAAAAGGAGGAGTTAGTGAGAATGACAAGTGTACCAATGAGCTGAAATTCATTTAATTAGGGGAACAACCCAGAGAAAAAATGTCTAGCAGAATGTTAATATAAAAATTGAGAGGTCAAAACTAGAATTATTTTGGTGGCATTAGTTGATAGCATTCATGTGTATATTATTATTTAATTTCGGAATATTATATATTTTATTCTAAATTACATTTTTCTTTCTGTGACCTAGAACTTTATGGCTTTAGATATGCTAATTTATGTGTCTGACTAAGAGTACTGGTTAAAAATCAAAACAAAACAAGACAAAAATACATAGAGCATGTGTCCTAGGCTCATCAATTCACAGCGATAAACAATATATTATTAATAATTAATGTCTTTGTTTGTTTTGTGTTGCTATAACAGAATATCTAAGGCTGGAGTAATTTATAAAGAAAAGAGGTTACTTAGCTCACAGTTATGCAAGTTGTATTAGAGGCATGGCTCCAGTTCAGATTCTGGTGGGAGCTTTTGTGCTGTATCAACATGATGGAGGTCAAAGGAGTAGTGGATATGAACAAAGAGGAACCAAACCTGAGGGCATCCTGGTCTCCTCTCTCAGGAGCTGATTTATTCCCCAGAAAACTAATCAAGTTTCATAAAGGCTAGAAGTAACTCACCACCTGTACAACAGCACCAAGCCATTGATGCGAAATCTGCTCCCATAATCCTAACATATTCCAGTAGGCCTACTTCCCAGTACTGCCACATTGGGAATAAATTGCTACATGGGTAATGGAGGTGACAAATACTCAAACCATAACAATTACTTTTTTTTTTTTTTTGGTGAGGTGATTAGTTTTGTTTTGATGACAGAGCAATTCAGAGGTGTAGAGAAGTGTAGATTATATTTCAACAGCCAATGTACTGCCTTCATTTCTGCTGGGAAAAATGTCAATTATTTCCCAATTTATTTCAGTTTTTTTTAAATAGAATGGAATGCCTTTAAATTCATTATTCTAGAAGTAGTTTATGTATTAATATAGCATATATATTTATATCTATAACTATCGTCTATCTCTGTATATATGTGTTTAAGCCTATTTCATATCCTAATATTTATATAAATTTTGTCTTACTTTTATTGTATGGAAATCAAACTTAATATCATTTTATATATCATGTATATGTATACAATATATATGATTTCATATATTACATTGAATTTATTTTATCAAATTTTTTATATTCACATAAGCAGTTCTAGTTCATTAATTTTAATTGTATGTTTCATTATGTGCATATTTTATAATTTTTATATTTAGTATCCTGTTTTTTGCTATTTCTATTACAATTAAATAAATTCATGCTCTATTTACATTGCCTAGTTTATTTTAGGAGCCTTTTTCTTGCCAAGGAGCCCATACCACATTACATTTAATTAATTTATTGATTTAATACATTTATTCATGTGTTGTTCAATCTCATATCTGATTAGCCTCCTCTGATCTATGACAGTTTTCCAGATTTTCCCTGTTTTTGATGACCATGATGATTTTGTGAAGTACTGATTAGATATTTTACAGGATAGAATATCCTTCAACTAGAGTTTGTCTGATTATGGTGAAATGAGGATTATAATTTAGGGAGATGGAAAGACAAGAAAAGTGATCATTATATCATATACAGTGTAAATGCTATCAATATAACTTATTACTTTTGGTGTTAAAATTTATCACCTGGCTGCGATAGTGTTTACTATGTTTTCTCACTGTAAAATTAGTTGTATTTTTTCTTTTCCTCCCAATTTCCATACTTTACATGTTGGAAACCAGTCACTAAGTGCAGCTCAAATTTAAGGAGTGGAGAATTAGCAGGCTTTGCTCTATAATAGCCACTGTTAAGAGAATAAAATGAGAAGCCACCATCTGGCTAACGATGTTCCCTTCTATTCCTCATTATTTGAGAATTTTTATTATAGGCAGATGTTTAAGTATGATAAATGGTTTTTTTTTTGTTTTATTGATATGAACATTTTTCTTTTTTTTTGTTAATATGATTAATTACATTGAATGTTTTTTGTTGTTTTTTTCACAGACATAATTTTTATTTTATTTTATTTCAGGAAATTATGGAGGTATGAACTTTTTGATTGCATGTTATGACTTTGCCACATCTCAGCCATGATTTAAGACGTGCCCTTTCCCCACTACAATGCTGACCACATCCATTACATGTGACTTTACCCGCCCCCAATCCCCCTACCCTCAAAGACTATTATTACTGTGTGAGCACCTTAGTGTTGATCAGTCAGTGCCAGTTTGATAGAAGAGTACATGTGGTGCTTATCCTTCCATTTTTGTGATATCTCACTTTGGAGAATGGGCTCAAACTGTACCCAGGAAAATATAAGAGGTGTTAGATCACCATTGTTTTTTATGATTGAGTAGTATTCCATTGTATGCTTATATCATATTTTATTAATCCATTCATGGATTGAAAGGCACTTGAGTTGTTTCCACATCCTTGCCATAGTGAATTGTGCTGCCATAAACATTCGAGGGTGTATGTCTTTATTATAGAATGACTTTTCTTCCTTTGGGTAGATGCCTAATAGTGCTATTGCTGGATCAAATGGTTATTCTACTTGTAGCTCTTTGAGGTATCTCCAAATTCTTTCCCACAGAGGTTACACTAATTTGCAGTCCCACTAGCAGTGTAAGAGTGTGCCTATCTCTCCACATCCTTACCAGCATTTGTTGTTTTGGGATTTTTTGATAAAGGCCAATCTTATTGGAGTTAGGTGATATCTCATTGTGGTTTTAATTTGCATTTCCCTAATTATTAGAGATGTTGAGCATTTTTTAACATGTTTGCTGGCCATTATTCTATCTTCTTTGGACAAGTTTCTGTTTATTTCCTTTGCCCTTTTATTGATGGGGTTGTTTGATTTTTTTCTTATTGATTTTTCTGAGTTTTAGATAGATTCTTGTTATCAGTTGTTTATCAGAAGTGCAGAGAACAAATATTTTCTCCCATTCCGTAGGTTGTCTATTCACTCTAATGATGGTTTTCTTGGATATACAAAAGCTTTTTTAATTTTACCAGGTCCTATTTATTTATTTTTGTAGCTGCTTTGATTGCTTTGGGAGTCTTCTTCGTAAATTCTTTGCCTAGGTCAATGTCTGAAAGAGTCTTCCCTGCATTTTCTTCCAGGATTCTTAAGGTTTCTTGCCTTAGGTTTAAGTCTGTTATCCATCTTGACTTGGTTTTTGTAAGAGGTGAGAGGTTGGGATCCAGTTTCAATCTTCTGCATGTAGCTATCCAGTTTTCCCAGCACCATTTATTGAAAAGGGATTCTTTCCCCCAGTGTATATTTTTGTCTGTGCTGTCAAAGATTAGATGGCAATATGCAGATGGTTTCACCTCTGGATTCTCAGTCCTGTTCCAAAGGTCTACGTCTCTATTCTTGTGCCATTACCAAGCTGTTATAGTTACTATAGCCCTGTAGTATAGCTTGAAGTCTAGTAGACTGATACCTCCCGGTTTGTTCTTTTTACTTAAGATTGCTTTCGTTATATGAGATCTTCTCTGGTTCCATACAAAGCATAGAATTATTTTTTCTAAATCTGTAAAGAATGATGCTGGTACTTCGATAAGGATCGCATTAATTCTGTAGATCACTTTAGGAACACTCTTACACTGCTGGTGGGACTGCAAATTAATGCAACCTCTGTAGGAAATAATTTGGAGATACCTCAAAGAGCTACAAATAGAATAACCATTTGATCCAGCAATAGCACTATTAGGCATCTACTCCAAAGAACAAAAGTCATTCTGTAATAAAGACATCTACATTAAAATGTTTATGGCAGCACAATTCACTATAGCAAGGATGTGGAAACAACTCAAGTGCCTGTCAATCCATGAGTGGATTAATAAAATATGGTATAAGTATACAATGGAATACTACTCAATTATATAAAAAGAAGGTGATCTAGCACCTCTTATATTTTCCTGGGTACAGCTTGAGCCCATCCTCTGAAGTCAGGTATCACATAAATGGAGGAATAAACACCACGTGTACTCTGCCATCAAACTGGCACTGACTGATCAACACTAAGGTGCTCACACAGTAGTAATATTCTTTCTGGGGGGGAATTCGAGGTGGGTACTCACAACTAATGGACGTGGTGAGCATTGTAGCAGGGGAGAGGGCATGTCTCAAATCATGGTTGGGATCTGGCAAAATCATAACATGTAACCAAAATGTTTGCACCCCGTAATTTCCTAAAATAAAAAAATAAAAAAAATTATATTCAGTAGCCTTAATGTTAGATGTCATATTTGTTTCTTTATTTTAAAAGCATTCTAGTCATATTGTAAAATATAACACATAAATTATTATGATAATGTTATCAGCAACCAATATCCTTAGCATAATAAGAAAGAAATAAAAGTATAAAATTAAATACATGTAACAAGACTTTAATCTTAAATTGGAATTGGTAATATTATTTTCATCATTTTTTCTCTTAAATATATTCTAGTTCTGTCCAATAAAAGCCAAGAAACAAAGACAATACTGTGGCAATGATCTCATCTAGAACACAGTACAGTCATGTACCATAAAACGGTGTTTTGGTCAACAACAGACTACATATATGACAGTGGTCCCATAAGATTATAATAGCATACTTCTGCTGTACCTTTTCTACATTTAGATTTGTTTAGATATACCAATACATATCCAATTGTCTACAGTATTCAGTACAGTAATATTGGACCTACATTTAATTAAACCTCTATATTTAATAACTAGTTTTCAAGAAACAATTAGTGAGGTGGAGGGGCAAATAAATGACCAAATCTGGAAAGTCAGATATCCTAGAGAAAAATTCTATACCTGGGGGGGGGGGGAATGTATTAGTCAAAGATGATTATTACATAAGAAAAAAAAACTTAAGAGAAATAACAAAAATAAAATACAATGCAAAGCTTCTGTTTGAGTTCTGATTTATGCAATCCAGTTGTAAAAGACCTATTTAAGACAATAGTACACTTATATGTATTTCAATATGCTCTGTGTATTATATGGCCAAAGGTTAGTTTTATTAGTTTTTTAATGGAACGGTTGTTATTTGAAAATAACTTTATTTAGAGATACATATGCAAGTATTTACTGAAAAACTCCAACATATTTGGTATATTTTTTATTTCAGATGAAACCAAAAGTAAATGAAGCAAAAGCAGTGGAAGAGGCAGGGGAACAGCACTGTCACAGTGGTGAATAATTGTATGTAAAGTTTCATTTCTCTAAATCTTCATGTTTACTATCCCTGTTTCCTCATCTTTTTCAAACAAAATTTCACTTTGTGTATTTATTCCCCTAAAAGATCTTACTCTGTTATTACGTATAAGGTGACCCAGTATCTATCCATCTCTGCAATTAAAGGATAGTCCTCTAGAATATTTTCTCTCTTTCTTTCTCATCACTAAATTTACATCTCTAGAGAATCATTCCTAACAGCATATACACATGCTGTGATTTTTTCATCATAAAAAGCCCCTCTTTTTACTCCTCAGTCTCTCAACTTCTCATCTCTTTGTGGCAAAACTTGCTGAAATAGTTGTTATCTCTTACACATTCCTGTTATTCTATCTTGATTCTACTCCAGTCAGATTTTTAAACTATTACTTCATAGACAGTACCTCTTCAAAGATCATCATCAACTTCCATGTTCATAAATCTCACAGTAGTTAAATGTTCAAACATTTTTTTACAATCTCATTCATGGAACATTTGCTTAAGTTGGTTTCTACAAACATGAAAGACAAGTTATTTCCTTAATGTCTTCACTCTTACTATATTGTTCTTCACTTAGATGTTTGCAATGCTAGTTCCCTCAATTTCATCAGATCTTTTCACAAATTCATAACCATCAATAACTCACTTTCAAATCTCCTTTCCCTAATATATGTTTTAGAATAAATCATTATATTATATATTATATGTGATATGTATTTATCTCATAATTTATTAATATATTACCTTTATTAGAATGTAAGTTCAACAAATTAGAAATTTTTAAATCTAATCTGTTTTATATTTCAATGTCAGAAAATTGTCTAAAGTAGTGTGTGTCACATAATTTGTGGGCAATAAGTATCGATAAATATATGAACAAACGTATAAATAATATTTGTAAATATTTTCATTATAACATATACACATTATGTCATCATTTATTGAGTATTTTTGAAGAGATAATCCATAGTAACCTGTCAGTCTCTTCATATCAAGAAATAAGTATTATTCTTTTCATGTATCTAAGTGGGCAGTGATTCTAAAATGTGTAGGTATAATTATTTATATTTTTATTATTGTGCCAGAGGAACTGCGACCTTTACAAATACATGAAATCTGCAGAATTAAACAATAGTTTGAGTTATAATTAGACAATCACATAATCATTTGAGTGATAATCAGTTTATAGAAAGGTAATCATGGGAGAAGTTTCTAGGTATGCTTCAAAATTTTATTTTGAAAATGAGAAATTTTGTATATTACAGTGTGGATACTCTGTGAATCAGATTCCCCTATCCTCTGTATTTTTTCTCACTGTTTTTATTTGTACCTTTTTAGCAACTTCTCTGAACTATTTATGTATTGGGAGTTCATGACATCCCCAATAAAGATAGGGTCCCCTGGCAGAATATGTTCCAAGAGATGAAAGAAACAAAGACATAGACACAGAAATAATATTTAAGAAAGTGGGGAAATCAGGGAACCACCAGCACTCTGGTGTCAAGGTGGCAACGACTAAAACCCAGGACTTGCTTTCTATTTTCTTTGCCATGCTGCAAAATACAATGATCTCATGTGAAAAAATCACGGGATACAATGATCAAAGGTCTCAGGGCTCCCCCCAAAATCACGAGATGTCCTAGCTAATTTTTTTCTCCTTTCTAGAAGTGAAAAACACATCATTCTTCAGTAGGTACAACCCTTTCGATCAAGGTAAACTAACTAATTTTATCCCAAGCTCAATCTATGTACATGGATATCAATCTCTAACTTCAGTAGTTGTGACACATTTGCCTAAGAAACAAAGAAATTACATGCTTTCCACTGAGATACTGGCTTTACATTAACTGAGGCATTATTGAGAGAAAGGGAGAGAGGAGTTTGGCCCACTGTTCTAACAATGGAAGCCTTAAAACCCTTCTCCCGGGCTGACATATTGCAATCTGACTCTACAGCCATGAGAATTTTTCATGTCAGGCCATTTCATAGCTTTTCAGGCATGAGATCCCCTCAGGCTCTGAGGTTGGAGCATGCTTTGCTGTACTCCGAGATCGCTGATATATGTCCCCCAACTAGGCAATTAACATTTGCCCTTATTTCAGGCTTCTGCTCAGGCAATCCCTTCACCTCCTCTCCTCTCATGGCCTCAGACATAGCATCCCTAAATTCCAATGGTCTTAATCCCATCATTTATGTAAAGTCTGTATTTTTTGTTGTGTTTGACCCCTTAAGTCTCTGTTCATTAGCTTAGTGATTAGTCATTGGAAATAGATTTCCTTAAATGCCTAATGAAAAACAAAAACTAATGAACAGTAGACTTTGCCCTTTGACTCTGTTTTTGTCATGCTATACCTTCCATACTCAACTGACAGTTTATAATTCTGTCTTATCAGTTACTTTCTATTCATGCATAACCTGAAAATCAGCCAAAAGTGTGAGCATAGGGCTCTCTCAGGTCTTTCCTGAACATGAACCTAACTGTGGGCCTGCATGTGGCCGTATAGAGTCCCACAATTATGTCAGAGCATTTCAAAGACCTTATTTCTGCAAGTATCTTATTCCCCAGTCTTTTTTTGCTGTCTTCTGGTTAGTCTCCTCTTTGTTCCAACTTTTATCAAATAACCTAGGCAGCAGAGAATAATACATTTGCATTTAAATATTTTTTTGACAACTAATCCCTAGATATCTGCTTCCACACTGGGAGAGTTCCAGGTTAGGTGAGATAAAAGCAAATTCTTTGATCACATCCTCCAGTGAGCCACCAGACAGGTTAAAAAAAAGAACTAAATTTGTTTTTATATTAATGCCCATTGTGGTCTTCTAGTACAGATACTTGTTCCAGGAATGTGAATTGTTTTCTTCAATAACATCACCGAGGTAGGAAACACAGGGCAGGAGCACAGTAATTCAAAAGGCCACAAAGCTCACATAATGCCTAACAGAATTCTGCTCTTTTTTTTTTTCCTTTCTCTTGATTCGAGTGTCCATCTGGTTATTGCAAGGTTTTGGTTGGTTTCCAGAATTCTGGAGACGTTGAATCTAAAAGTCTTTTTTTTTGCCCAGTTATTCATTGCCTTTGGGGAGCAATGAACTTCAGGAGATTTTTATTCTGACATTTTTACTGATGTCCTTCCTAAACATATTGTATTTTCATAAGAACTTTTAGCTTTACACACAACTAAGAAAATATTAAACATGGAAGTATTGTTGCCTTCAAAAGATTTTTTTAAATAATTTTTTAATATATTTACTTTCTAAATGTTAATTGTTCTTAAAAATTGATATAATTCATTGAGTTTAATATACAGTGGACACTGTCACAATTTATTTATGGGAATCTTATTTTATTTTTAATTGCTATGTTATTATGAAGGAATGTTTCAGATATAGAGATATAAAATTCATATGCAAGATATTATTTTAACAATTTAAATTAATTTTATTTAATTATTATTTTTCCATTTTATATCTAGTTTTTTAATCATCTTTCCTTGAATATAATCTTTTTATTTTTTTTATTATCTTATGTATTTCATTTATATTCTTAGAAAAACTTGCACAAACTAGCATTCAAAATGGAATTTATGCTCCAGGAATACAATATTCATAATTTAATATACCCATTCTCAGATGAGGTCTTTTAAATAACTATTTTAAATAATAACAAATTTTGTGCTTTTGCTCTTACTAATATAAATGCAAATGTTTCAAATACATAACGTATTTTTACACTTTTTCTAAAAATGCTATTTTTAGTAATTATTTTCAAGTAATTTGATTATGTAATTATTTGTTACAAATACTTACAAATATATAGATGCCATATACTATTATCCAAGACAATCAATTGACCCCAATGAAACATAATATATATAATTATATATAACATATATAATATATATAATTATATATACTTTTATATTAAAACATTTATATTAAAATATTCTTTTATTTTGAAAGAAAAATGACTAAATTATTTTCCCACAGTCAGACACTGGAGATCTGTTGGAGATTTCTCTATTTGACCTTATGCTTAGAAATGCTATTCAAGAAAATTTTTGACTGGTGTTCTTAATTTGATTAAAAACAAAATTCAAAAACTATGAAGAAAACAAAAATATTTGTTAGTTTGACTTTTGAGACTAAAATGGCATTCACAAAAATTTTTAGAAATAGTATTAGAGTTTTAATTCACATTTCCATTACTTTAATAAGGTTGAAGTCACCATAACAATTGCACAGCTTGAATTTTTAAAATTATTTGCTCAGAATATAAGTTGATTGGAAGAAAATATTTTTATTAATATAAATGAATAGCAATTACCTGATATTATTTTCTTTTAACATTTGTCCTAAGTCTCTATTACTGGGTTTTCTTATTAAGAACTATGTGAAGGTATTGAAATAAATGATTCTTAAATTCAATTAAAGCAGCCTATTATCTTATTTCCCTGGGATAAAAGTCAGAAGATATGAGTTCTAGATCTCCCTACTTACTCCATGACTGAAATTTTTGTATAACTTATATGATCTGGGCTTTAATATCTTTAACTAAGAAGTTAGGGAGGTATCTCTAGCTACAAAATTACATGAACTTGTTATTCTGTTAGCAATTTTTGATGCTGTTGAAACTCATGATAGTCTTATTTTCATGTAGGAGGAAATTCTTCAATGCTGTAGATTATTAATGTTAAGTATTAATTAACTAACATTATCCTGCTGCTGTTTGAATACCACTGACACTTCATGAATAGATGGACTTTTATAGTAGACTCGAGAATCAATACAATAAATCCCCCCATGTTTGAAATGTTTGTTTGCAAATATCCTGAGCACATGGAATTGCAATGTAAAAGGGACACCTATGTCAATGTGTTCAGTTCCTAAACATTCTTCCTCATCACGTGCTCTCTGTTATTGGGGGTTGCTTTCATTTCTTCTAACAAGAATCAGAAAATTTGTACAATCTTAAAGTATATTAACTAAATTTATTTTAATTCTAAATGTTTTGCCATAAAATATCATTAGATGAAAGCAAGAAAGAAAAAAATATTCAGAGTTAAACAAATAATGGCAAATTGGAACAACTTAATAAACAATTTAATATCATTCTCCTAGGAAGTAACTAGTTTGACATAAATTCCTTTTTCACAATTGTTCCATTTCATATATTCTTACACAACTTAAATTTTCTATGAGGCTAAAGCAAATAAAAAAGGCCTTTAAACATATGGATTTTTTTGTAATAAACAAGCTGTGCTTCCGATTTGCAATCTCCCACTTACTCCAAGCCATAAACCTAACTTCCACAGACTTAAATGCTAGTTAGGCTATTTCATTTTTTAAAATGAAGGTTTAACAGGCACCTTTCTTAAACAATCTGGTTTCATCTATATGCAAACTTTTATGCCATACGATTTACTTAACTATGTATTTTTTTCAAACCACTTTACTTTGCTATTGCTTTACATAAACAATTGCAATGAATATTAGCTCCAGTCTTCAGTCTTACCAACCACAAAATTTCTGTTAGGATTACTCTGACTGGCTTTGCTTGTATCATTAGACATTTTTATTTTTATGTTTCATTATTAGTGTCAGTGCATAGCTCTCCTTGAAGTATCTAGGGCCTTTATGTATAAAGGAACACCAAAAGTCTTATAGCAATTTTTCTTTCTTATGATTGCTAATGTTCAACTTTTATTTTCACTTGGTAAGACTTACCAACTGAAAATTTTTTTGTCTAACTATATATTTTAAATTGTCTACATATTTAAAATGTTATATTCTTAAAGGAAGATTTTGTACAAAGTCAAGTTTTTAAATCATAGATTATCATATTTTTGGGTTTTCATTAAATAAACTTTATCTCTGAGTCCTAAAGTACTAGTTTCTCTGCATAACCAGTGTCAGAATCAATTGTTTCTACTAAGCCTCTGTAAAGTTTCCTAGGAATCTAGGAGGCTTCAGAGGTTTCTGACAATGTAAGAGAAGGCTTAATGATTTTTCTGTTATAGAGGTCTTTGATAGTGATATTGTTAAAAGATTGATCAATTCCTCAATTATCTGTGACCCCCAATTCTTTCTTATACATGGAATGTGAGATCCTTTATAAAACATTAGAGTCCTTACTCCTAGGATTGAAACTCCTCAAATTCACTCAGGAGTCACAACTTCAGACGTCTTAGCTATATTTCCGTGCTATCCTCAAAGACATCCTCCCAGCTGCCTTTTCCTTTTCTTCCTGTGCATCCAATATAATTTGTTCTTAAGAAACATCCTTGGACTTTATGTAGCTTTTATTCATTTAACTCTGCTACAGCTTTCCTAGGACAAGACAGCACAAAGGCTGACTGTCCATTTGAATCAAAAGAAAGAGAATTTATAAAAAATAATAAATCAGTTAATTTGCATTTCAATACATTGTACCACCACTGCTATTAAATTTTGTGCTCTACATCCCAGGAAGCAACAGTATTAAGCTGTATAATGCTGAT
>CAUYSK010040077.1:0-25056 GCA_963575035.1 Avahi laniger | reverse complement strand
ACATAGATTAATAATATTTTACACTTTTTTAAATCATGTAGAAAAAGGTTACAAAATAAAATTATATACCAGATTTTGTAATTGCTCCTGTATTATATGTTTACCTTTACTGGAGCTATTTCTTTATACGGCTTCTAGTTATTGTCTAGTTCTCCATGTCAATCTAAAAGTTCCCTTTAAAATTTCTTGCAAGGGCACAATTCACTATTGCAAGAATGTGGAAACAACTCAAGTGCTCTTGTGGTACCTCACTTTGGATAATGGGCTTAAGTTTAATCCAAGAAAGTATAAGAGGTTCTAGATCACTGTCATTTCTTATGATTGAGTAATATTCCATTGTAAACATATACCAAATTTTAATAATCCACTCATGGATTGACGGGCACTTGGGTTGTCTTACATATGTACATAGTAAGATAAGTACAAGGATGTTGTGACATCATTTTTAACAATAAAAAATCAAAAATAAATTAAGCAGTTTAAAATGAAAAAAAAAAATAGGATGAAAATTCTGTATTTCCAAAATGTCTCTTAAAATTGCAGTGACCTATGAAATTCAAGTAGTGAATAAATAGTGGTAATAACAGTGACAGTATTAATAGAAGTGACAGTACTTCCTCTCCACTCTTCCCTCCACAGATTCCAGCCCTGAGAAACGGCAAACAGAGGTTGTTTGAAGTAGCTACTCATCCCGTGACTAATAAGATGCGTTATGCGAAATTTACTCAGCCAGGGTTTGATTGATTTATACTCCTGACTCACTGAACTATTTAGTAATACTGTATAAGGTGGGTGCTAGGTAGCCCAGAATACAGAATTTTCATTCCACTGTTCAGAGAGTTGACAACATAACTGTTCCCAGAGACAGAGAACCTCACATGGCCAGGAGTGTGGGGCTGGGTGGAGCCAGCTCATTTTGAAGGGTCACTGGGAAGGCAATCGCCCAGAGGCTTTACGTGTATCAATTACAACAATCTTGAGTTGAGCATTTTCATCTCCATGTGCTGATGAGGAAATTGAGAAAAAGGTGGTTTAGTGACTCTCCCATGATCATATAGACAGTAAGGAACAGAGCCAATATTGCACACAGATCAGATAAATCCAGGGCTGTTGATCTTTCCTCTAAAGTCTCAGTCTTTGAAATCATCTAAGAAATCTCTCTCACGGTGGCCCCTTCTTCACCCCCACATCCACTGCCTTCCCCGTCAATCAGGCCCAGGTCAGGGCTGTCATCTTTCACCTGCATGCTGACAGTAGCCTTTTGTTTCTCTGCTTGCAGGCTCACCCTCTGACAACAGTCCCCACTCCTGCCAGAGTGATAGCCACTGCATGCAAATTCGATTATATCAAATTCCCCTTTCAACATTATTCCCTGTCTTTCCTTTACCTGCACAACAAAACTGAAACTCTTTTACATGGTATAGACAGCTCTGCTTACCTCTTCAGCCCTAGACCCCAACTCTCCTCCTTCCAGCCCATGCTAAGCTACTTCTCGTTCCCACAGCCCACTGTGCTTTCTTTCCACGGTTTCTTTGTGCATTCTGTGTTCTCTGTTGTACTTAACTTCCTGATGAGCTCAGACTTGATCTTCAAGCCTCCCTTCAAATGCCAGAACTTTGTATAGTCTTCTCTGAAGCCCCTAAGCAGATTTAGATCATCTTCTCCCTCCTTCCCTCCTCTCTCCCAAAGTAATACTCAAGTTATGTGTGTTGCCTTCTCTTTTTCATGATAATCACAAAGCAGTCATCACCCCAAATTAGTGAAACTATTTTGACTTTGACTTTGTATCATGCTAATAAAAGCGGTTATTATAGTGGCCTCGGTTGTTTAGCAGTGGGCAAGAGACCAAGGTAGAAACCAAGTTAGATGTCACTGATTAGTTATGAGACTTTGAACCACTGAGCATCCCAGAGCTGTAGACAAACAAGTTTCTGACAAACAGTTCATTTTTAGATATAATAAAGATTTGCTCTAAATTCTAAACTGAGGAAATGCCTAAAAAAAGAGAAAGAAAGAGGATGAGTAAAATCTTAACGGAAAAAGTAGCAAAACCTGCAGAAAGGCTTAGAGTAATCATTTACTTTAATGTTAAGAGGTGCCAAGGACAGAATGCATTTTCCTTGTGAGTGAAGAAGACGAAATTTTGTGAGAGAGAAAATCTTTCCAGAGCAGGTGCTAAAGAAATTAAATCTCACAGAGGATGGACCAAGGCCAGAATTATGATTCACATGGTAAAGAAGGAAAAAGGTATTTGGGCCAAGAGCAGAAGGGGATTGGAGAGAGATGGAGCAACACGGGGAACACCAAAGGGGTCTCCTGGTGTAGCCCAGACTCACTAGAAGCAAAGGGTTTATCCCCTTCAGACCTCAGGCAGGATTCCAAGAAACACCTAAAAGCTTGGAATGGGGGTCATTCTTGAGTCATTTGGAAGGGAAATAGTCGCATCCTTTTGTTGTCTAGATCACAGATTCATAAGGACAATTTAATTACCTTTCCTTTGAGTGTAAAGAGGAGAACGTTCTCAAGCACATTCAAAATTAAAAACACAATAACTAAGAGCCTTTCTAGAAGAAAGTACCTAATAACAAAATCCAGCAAATTGACGATGCTTTGAAATAAAAGAACTCAATGGAAAAGCCATAGTAAAAAGGCTGGTTATAAGAAGTAAATAAATTTCAATGTTGAATTAAGGTTAAACAACCGTGAGAATTATGGTTACAGAATAGAACACAAATGTTACAAAGTCCAGCAATGTAAAACAATTTTACAAAAAAAAAAAAAAAACTCCAGAAGGTGTGTGTGAGCAGGGGATGTGAAGACACAGATAACCTAGTATTCTAATATTTTAGGAAACAATCCTACTGTTGACAGGTATTGCCCAATTTGAAACATCATTTAAAAACAATTTTCCCCATCCTATTCACATATTTCATGTTTTTCTTAGCCTTTGAGATATCTTTTAAAAATGAGTATCTCTTGTTGTAAAGAAATAATCTGAAGTTCAGCAATACCCTCTGTTTTTTTCCTTCCATTAGATTCAAGAAAAAAATATATTTTTATTTACAATGATATGCATATAAAAGATATCATTTTCATAAAATTATTTGTTCTTAGCTTTATCTCTGTTCAAAGAGAGATACATAAAACAATACTCTGCAAAAAATCTAACTACACTAATATCTGGGAGGATGAGTTTGGGTTAAGATTTTACTTTCTTCTACGAACTTTTCACTACCATTTGAGTTTTATTCTTAGCACGTACCATATTGCAGAAAAGAAATATATTATTTTAAAAAGATTTTTATACAAATTTATCAAAATAGAATTGATTTTGGCTGTCATACTCACTCTGGTTTGTTTGAGATGGTTGCCTGGAGCACCATGTTAAAAAAGATTTTGACTCTCTGGGAGGCCGAAGCAAGTGGACTGTTTGAGCTCAGGAGTTCGAGACCGGCTTGAGCAAGAGTGAGACCCCGTCTCTACCAAAAAAAGAAAGAAATTAATTGGACAGCTAAAAATATATGGAAAAAATTAGCCAGGCATGGTGGCGCATGCCTGTAGTCCCAGCTACTTGAGAGGCTGAGGCAGTAGGATTGCTTGAGCCCAGGAGTTTGAGGTTGCTGTGAGCTGGACTGATGCCACGGCACTCACTCTAGCCAGGGCAACACAGTGAGACTCTGTCTCAAAAAAAGATTTTGAGCTGCACCAAGAATCAGCAGAAAACCATTCTCTGATCGATCAGTAAATCTCCCACAGTCCCCAAGGGAGAATGAGGCCATACAGACTATATGTATAGCCTGTAATCATCATACAGGTAGTCATATAGTCAACATTTCAACAGTCTAATAAAAGTAAGGGTGACATTTTGTATATAGCAATTAGAGAAGTCAAGTAAGGACAGATGTTTATATCACTCACTCAATAAAAGTTGCCTAACAAAGACTTACACAAGCTAAATAGTTCATATACGGCTAAACAGTACAATTTATAGGCAACAATAAAAAGTAGCAAATGATAATTGTATTGTAATAATCTCTCTACTTAGTGTATATTTGAAATTTCCATAATATAAAATATTTTTAAAAAGCAGAAAGTTAGAATAGAATTAATGTGGAAGCCTTGGTCAGTCTAAGAATAAATAGTATTCATTGGTAGATATATAAACTACATGAAAAAAAATCCACTCATCTCATTGAGAGAGGATTTTTCAGTAAAATTCTAATTTTATGTTTAATAATTATTTGTCAACATTTCTCATGTATGTAGATTTTTCAATCAAATGGAAACTAAGAATAGTTAGAGTGATAACTTAATCCAGAAGAGAGAATATTAAACCTAAATCAGAATGGTAGCAAGACCTTTTTAAATTGTTTCAAAAAGAAAAAGAAAAAAAAACACAAGTAAGGAATAAGTACATTTAAGTGATTGCATCATTTTTTCACCCTGCAAATGCTTACTGAAGCAAATGAGGACCGGGTTCTGTGCTGGTTGCTAAAGGTGGTTGCTAAAGGCACAGAGATAAATGCCGTACTGCCATCGTGCAGGAAGGGACACAGGGCCTAACAAGACTGTCACTGTTACACAGTCGAAAGAAAAACCAAGAGAGAGCTGTGGCAGGAAGAAGCTTTTAAAAATGGCCACAAAAAAGTGATAAATTGGTGAAGTGAGAGATATGTTAATTAGCTTGAGTGAACCTTTCTACCACATATATATAGATCAAAACATCACAATGTACTCCGTAAATATATATGATTATTATTTATCAATAGAAATGAAAATAAGTTTAAAATTTTTTAAATAGATAAAATTAGACTGTGATTATGGTTACATGATTCTGTAAATATACCTAAAGTGTTTGAATTTAAAACATGGGATTTTTTTTTTTTAATGTGACTGGTAAGCTCTGCAGCTGAAAGGAAAAAGTGGGGTGAAATTGAGAGCACTGTTAGAAGGTCACTGGGTGTTTCAGTGGAGCAGTAAGCAAAATTCTTTGTTCTCTAGTAATCTGGGATTTGACTTGCAAAAGGATATGATTAAGTTAAACATTTTGTATTCACAGGCCCCAGAGTAAGGGACATTTAATGGAGGGGAGGGAAGATCTCTAAATCCACCTAAATATTATATTATCCATATCTAGGAAATCACACGAACAAGGCAGATGCTGGGAATTTCTGGCGGGGAAACCTGGGGGCCAGAAAGGAGAGTTGGCTCAGTGGATGACACCAGCTGTAAGTAGCCTCCAGTGATGTTGCCTGGACCGAATTTCCTAAGATCCAGGATGAAAAGAGGCTTTAGGGCTGCCTAGCAACACTATGTTTATGCAACAGTTCTGGACATGGAGGAACGAAGAGGGGGAAAAAAAAACAAAAAAAAAACCTGTTTCTGGAGAGAGGGGCTGCCAGAGTAAGTGCTGAGCAGCCCCAGCCTGGGAGCGGGCCACCCCAGGCTGAGCCTGGCCATGTGACACCCAGACTCCATAGGCTGTGCGCTGACATGGGAACAGGCCTGGTGGGTCCCAGATTGCCCCAGCATCCCCCACTAATCACAGCGATCCCCGGCTTCTCCATTGTTTTCGCAGCTGTTCAGCTGCTTCTGCTCCATGAGGGGACAGACAGGCTGACTCCAAATCATGGAGCAAAGAATAACACTCTAGCCAAAGAGAGGGCACACAAAAAAGGGATTTTATGGTCAGGAGGTGGGGAACAGGGGCAGGGAGATGGGACACATACAAAACTTTTAACCCTTTCACTGGCTTGATCAATGTGGCAGTTTATTTTCAAGAGAGAAGAGACAGTACTCAGAATTCAAATTGTTCTGTAGCTCTTGAGTTTTCCCAACTGAGATCACATTTGCACATAAAAACTACAGTGGCAATGATAGCCATTTGTCCAGGTGAGACAATAAAAGCCAGTTTAATTCTCAGTGTATTTAATTATACTCATCAACCTGAGAAATAAGGACCTAGATCAGGGAGCAGAGAGAAAGAAGAAACTTAATAATAATCCAAAAGAAAAACATAGCTAACATTTACAGATCGCTTACCAATATAATATGTATATAATTTCACAAAATTCACATGCTAAACACCTGAAGTCAGTATAATTATCTCATTTTGTAGATGAGTAAGCTGAGGCAGTAACTTATCCAAAGTTAAAGAACTACAAAAAGATAAGGACATGATTATAAAGAGGCAGTGTAACTCGCAAATCAAGATTCGTAATCATGTTCCATTGCTTCCTTTTAATACCCCTGTGCTAGCTTCCCACAACTGCTGTAACAGATTACCACAAACATGGCGGCTGAAAACAACATGAGTCTGTCATCTTACAGTATGGAGGTCAGAAGTCCAAAATTAGTTTCCCTGAGCTAGAATCAAGATGTTTCTTCTGGAGGCTCTGTAGAATCTGTTTTCTTGTGTCTTCCAGATTCTAGAGGCTGCCAACATTCCTTGGATTTCGGCCCCTTCCTCCATCCTCAAAGCCAGCAGTGTAGCGTCTTCTCCCCTCCAGTCCCATCCTTATATCTTCACTGTCTTTTATAAGGATCCCTGTGAGTACATTAAGGGCACAGACAGATCATCCAGGATAACCCACCCTTTTCAATATTCTTAACTCAATCTCATCTGCAAAGTCTCTTTTGCCATGTAAGATAACATATTCACAGGTTCCAGAGATGTGAACATCTTTGGGTTCTCTTAGCCTACCACAACCCCTAATAACATTAACATATGCATATTTTAACTAGTACACTCACCATGTTCTGTGTGTGTGTGTGTGTGTGTGTGTGTGTGTCAATGTTCTGCTCCCAACTGCAAGTGTTTTCAGGACAGAGACCATGTTCTACTCATCTTTAAATCTTTAGTTCCTAATAAACACAAGGTAGGCTCTCGTAAATGTTTACTGTGTTTGACAAATGAATAATGAATAATGAATCAATACAATGAATAGATTTAAGTGTGACAATAATTTAAGTTAACATATATGTCACTTATAACCATAAAAAAAACTCCATAACTCAACACACGTTGACCATCGGCAACCACCATCTAGGGTGCTGAGTGCTGCTCTCCTCCTGTCCTCATAAATCCTGCCGTGTTGGGCCGCCTTCCTTTGCTCAGGCTGTATTCCTGCCTGTGATGTCCTTCCTACCTTTCTTGGCCTAGCTATTTCTTGCTCATCTTTTCCGACTCATGTCAGGGGTTCCTTCTCCCAGAAAACCTTCTCTGACATGCTTACACATATACATGCATACACACACACACACACACACACACACACACACACGTGCTGGAGGTGGCTAGAAGGAGCTCACTAGAGCTGATTGTGCACATTTATCCTAAACTCCTTATTTTGTAACATCCTTTTGATAGCTACAGTAGGAGTATTTACACCACAGAAATTGGCAAATGCTACAAATCAGGGCTTTTCTCTCCAGAGAACCATTATTAGGTATTCATACCACTGTGCGCACACACCCCATGGGCTTAGTTCATCACTTTCAGCATACATACCTATAGCATCCCCTACTTAACCTCTACCACACTATTTTCCCATTCCTTTCTAATCTTTTGTTTCTATGCTGGTTATACATACTTGTTAGGTATCTATTAAAGGCAAAAATTCTGTATCCTTTTCTCTTTTCCTAGCATATAACAAAGTTCCTAACAAATACTAGGTGCTCAGTAAATATGGAAAGGACAAATAATAATAATCATAAAATATAGCTAAAATTTAATTAATACTTACTAAATACCTTAACTAAGAAGTATCTGTTCAATAAAATATGGAGGGAGGCTGTTTTTATTTTTTCTAATGATGGCAATTTCTTTTTCAACAACCACCACCACCATCACATGCTAGTAGAGGGGTGGAGTTGAGGGAATGGTTTGGTGATACCTTAAAGTTGCCAAATAACCACTTGACAATATTGTAGTCCTTCCAATAATTCAACTTGGTCCGGCAATTTGTGGACTGATCAGTGATAATATTAATATTATAGCCTCAAATTCATTTCAGGTAAACATTCCATCCCATGCAGGGATTATCATCTTCCATCCCTGCATCCCCCATAAACTTATTGCCAGGGCTGTGAAGAGAGGAGAGGAGGGTAGCCTACTCCCCTTTGACCATTCACTGTCATGTTATGCTTTTCTTTCTCCTCCATGTCTTACATTAGCAGGGTGTTTGGGTGGGTAAGGGAGAAATCTGTTTCCCAGGAGCCTGTGAAGGCACATTTATGAGTTCTGGTGACCTCTGTCATTTCTCTCTCACTGCCTATCACCTCATGGTCTATATATTCACCCAGGGTAGGTGGGCACCAATTGCTTTAACCAGTGTGGGCATGGCCCAATGCAGGTGATGCCTGAGATGCTTGGGAACATCTTCAGTCTGACTCCAGTCCATATTCTTTGATATCCACAGTAGACTCTGACAAATTGTAAAATCCCCTTGCCAATGGAAGCAGGTGGAATTTTCCACTGTTCCTACAGAACCCATGATAATAGGTGGGACAGTCTTTGCCCCTTTCCAACATTCTGCACCACTTCTCTCTCCAAACTCCAGGATCCTAGGGCTTTGTCTTAAACCTAGCAAGCATCCATCTAGAAAATGAGCTACCAGTTTTCCCTTCTTGTAGAAACCTGAAGAACTCAATAGAGAGGGGAAAGGAGACTAACTTCAACACTTTCCACTAAATTCCTTCTCCAAAGTAACTTCCCCACCCACACACACCCACGGCATTATTTGTTTAGACAGTGAGGGTCGGGGTGTCTGGTGCTGAGCATTATAGCAGGTGTTTCTTTGACTTTAGTGGACGAGCACCAGTAGCTTTTGTTTCCAGCTGTGAGCTGCCTCCACACTATTTTACTTCTTCATATTATATTTCTGTGTGTGCCAATCATTTGCTCAACATCACACAGCTAATAAGGTCCAAAGTAAAATTCAAGCACAAGTTTGTTTAAAGAATCCTGGATTCTTCATCACTACTCTCTTCCACCATCTTAAACCTGCCACCCCAAATCTACCCCCATCTGTGTATTCACATCTGCTTTGTCATAAGTACTTCTTACTTGGGTTATATTATTAAAGATTGTTTTAACTGTATGTTGCTGCCTGGAAGGCAAGCTCATTAGATCTTTTTATTAGAAGGGTTTTTAGTGCTCATCACTACCAAGAGGCAGACAAGGGGTCACCAAAATAGCAAACAGTATGAAGATTAAAATGATAAGGCATTTATCAATCTTCTGCAGGGCTTGCCCTCACCTACTTAAGGTAAGATAAGTGGTCAGCTCATGGAAATCCTCCCAACCCTACCCCAGGAAAGGTCTTGGCTTCCACAATGCAATTAAGTAGCTCATACCAACATCCCAGAAGGTTCTGGGTCCTCACTGAACAAAGAAAGATACCTTCACAAAACCTTCTACCAGTCATATCAATGAGAGGCACTGGAGTTTGTTAGATTTACAGCTGGGACTCCCTGGTCCCACAGCTTCCAACTCTGCCCCCACCATGACTCTCACTAACCCCTGCTGAAGTTCATGTGCACCGTTATTAGAGCAGCTCTTCCTCTGCCAATTATCCAGATTAAGACACATTTGATATTTCCAGAATATTTTCTCCTCACTTGGATCGGACCTAATCAGCCACTTCCAGATTTCTCTGACTGAGCCCTATTCTGAAACTACAATGACTTCAGAGGTCAGGCCCCACCTCCTCATTAAGAGGAAACCAGAGACAATCTTACCTCACCATACAAGAGTGAAGAAACAATGCCAAAAGAAGTAGAAAATCAAGAGCTTATAACCTCTTTTCCCCCTCCTCTCCATAAGATTCTAACCACAAAGGTTCCGGGTGAAATTTCCAAAAAGAAATCAGTGAAAAGCAAAATCATCATTTCAACCAATATTTTTGTTTTGACCAAATCATCTGCTCCCAAACACCATTGCCAAGACCACTTAATCTCTTTGGCACTATGAGCTCAGGGCCTGAGACTTGCATGCATAAAAATATATATTTACAGGCTCTAAAATAAGAAATAAAAACTTAAAATCAAAATGAATGAATGTTGAATTAAATATCTACACAAATGTAACATTTTGTCAACTATAACACTGCAATTCAACTCATATGGTTATTCATAATTACATCAAATAGAAATGTAGTTACATTTTAATACATTTGAAATAATCTTAGGTAGGGTCACCAAAATAAAGATTGTGCAGGATGCTAAAGCATCTCTGCCTAGTCCCATGGTCCATGGCACATCCTTGACCAAAATTTGAGTTCATCTCCTCTTCAGGAGTGGTGAAAGGAAGGGCAGAGACGGGAACCTTCCCCTCTACTCCTGGTGGCCACGTGTCCCATCACTTACCCCAAACCTTTCCCCTGCAGACACTCAACCTGCCCTAAGCTCTTTACATTGTGGGCTTATCCTTCTGTCTCTATCTCCCCTAGTCTCCATCTGGGTCCCCCTATCTCTATGATAATTCCAGGTGGAGGAGATTAAAAACCTCATCTATTTCAAGTGAGTAACCTCTCCTCAGACATCTCTTGGAAGGGGGACACCCATCCCAAGAAGAACTGATGGGCACAAACTGAGAGCCACTAATATGCAAATGATGGTAACACATATAATAATTATCACTTTGTGCCAGGCACCATTCTAAACATTTTTTCAATTTACCACTAACCATATTATTACAACAATTTTTTAGATGAGAAAACTTCAGCAAAGAGAGTAAATATCCTGCCCAAGATCCCACAGGAAGAAAGTATCAAAGGCTTCATCCCATTGTGTTATCCAGGTATGAAGAACTCAAGCCTGGAACCCAATCCTCATCTGCGGATGGCAGGTGAAATGAGGAGCCTACAGCCAGGTATCTCTGAACAACTTCTTAAGAGAAACACATCTATCTTATTTACATCATGTGATTTGGGGTCTCTTTGTGAGAGTAGGTCAGCCTGTTCCCTAACACACTTTGCCTCACAGCCTTCCAAGGAAGCATGCCCAGTCCCATTGTCTCTAAAATGCCCTCCACTGACTTGCCCTCTCTCTTTCTCTGTTGTATTCCAAATCCTACCCACCCTTCCACATTTGGTTCAGGTCCCATCTCTTCTCTCCAATTTCAGCTTTCAGTAAACTTTGACTTTTCTGGACTTTTCTAACACCATGTGTTGTTACCAATCTCTCGGGCATTTAATCACGCATAGCTGGGTTGGCTAATCAATTATTCCTTTTAGTAAGACTCATCTCCCCAGCAAGATTGGAAGAAAAGTCCTTGAGGGCATGGAGTCTGTCTTAAGAACACACCCACAAATTCTCATCGCTTGGGTTTAAATTCCTGTTCCCTACTTGCCAGCTATGAGACCATGGGCAAAATGCTTGATTTTTCTGTGCTTCAATCTCCTCAACTGTAAAATGGGGGTAATAATGGTATTTAAATATAGGTCCGTGAACAGTAAATGAGCCAATAATTCATGGAATCCTATACAGGATTTAAATAGAGTTGGTGGCATTCCTCAATTTGTTTTTGTATGATTTAGAAGTTACATTTTAAAATCTAAGTCTGTGACCAGATCTTTCACACTCATCGACTGTCATTTATAATAAGAATAAACAAAGATAAAAAGCTTGCTACGTGCAAAGAACTGGGCTAAGGAGGTGACTGCTTTTTTCACCACCAACCTTATTTGAGCCAGGGGAATTGTTGGGTAGGGAGAGGAGGGAAATACATGTGCAAGTGATATCACATTATTTCCAAAACTAGAAACTATGGAACAGATTGCATTTGCAATATTTGTTTAAAATAAACCTCTAGTAAGTTATACCCCAGGGACTAGTCACTGCAACTAACCCATCAAAAATTACCAGGGCAAGGAATTGGAGGCTCCTGATATAATCTGTATATTTATAGGAGGCTTCGCTTCAAAAAGGTAGCTCCGACCCCGGATCCCAAGACCTTTATTTGAACTCTTGACTGCAGCATAATTGACAGAGAGAATTAAAGGGGATATGAAGACCTGGGACTGAACTTTTTCAATAGTCTTAGCTCGGCTCACGTTGCTCATGATATTAGAGGCTGCCGCAATGATATTAAATGATGCCACACTGACAGAGATTAACAGAGTATGCAATTAGATTTAAATGCTGTAATTGGAACATGCTGTTAAGTGCCTACCATCAGTCCTGGGTCTCCCCTTATGGCAAGCAAGTCTCTCCTTGGGTTGCTCTGTGAATTTAACACTGTCCTCACCAGCCACGAATCCTCTGCCAACAGGCCTGGCATTATCATGAAATTGTCAAGCGTTCTGTGCTGCGTATGTCTATGTACTTTATACTTCTGAAATGCTTTAAAATCCAGTTAGGTCTTTGCAGCTTTATAACAGTCTACAAGGAGAGGAGCACAGATATTGCAAGGGATGCAGCTGAGGATTGATTGATATCGGTGAAAAGACCTGCTCCCGGTCTGCTAGGCTACTCTGTGGTTGAATTAAGAATCTGAACTAGGTCTTTTGACTTCAACTTCCATGTGCTTTCCACTGTGCCATGTTACCTCCATAAACTGTAATTTGAAATTTAAATTTGCCGGCTGAACACTCTTCTCTCAGGAGGTAGAGACCTTCAGGCCCAAAGCAGGGCAAGTTACCATATTTTGATATTTATTACCCTCATCCCTGCGGGTCTTCACTAACAATATTACCTTTATTAGTCACTGGCAATACCACTGAGGTCATCAGTCACCGTGCGCTTGTTGACTGTCTGCTATGTGTCAAGACACTGATGAGCACCATATGAGAACCATAAATAAAGGATCTTAAAATCTCCACTATTTCTGACTATCTGTGTGACTCAATTTGCCCACTTAAAGAGTAGAAAAATCAAAATAATAGCTAACATGTGCCAAGATAATTATTACATATGCCAGGCCTTTTACAGATGCACTATGTGTACGAACTCTTCGACATTAAGAGTTGATTTTCGGCTGGGCGTGGTGGCTCACGCCTGTAATCCTAGCACTCTGGGAGGCCGAGGCGGGCGGATCGTTTGAGCTCAGGAGCTCGAGACCAGCCTGAGCAAGAGTGAGACCCTGTCTCTATGGAAAAAAAAAAATAGAAAGAAATTAGCTGGACAACTAAAAATATATAGAAAAAAAATATATTAGCCAGGCATGGTGGCACATGCCTGTAGTCCCAGCTACTCGGGAGGCTGAGACAGGAGGATCTCTCAAGCTCAGGAGTTTGAGGTTGCTGTGAGCTAGACTGACGGCACGGCACTCTAGCCCAGGCAACAGAGTGAGACTCTGTCTCAAAAAAAAAAAAAAAAAAAAAGTTGATTTTCAAACTGTCATGTGGTAACAAAGATTCCACAGTGGTGCTGTAGAGGCCATTAAGAAATGGAAAGGGTTAACTGGATAAACCTCTGGGCCCACCGCCCAAACTTCACCCAGAAAAAGAACTTGAAGAAAAAAAAAAAAGAAAGAGAACTTGCAAATTTGGGGGTTTGTTCATTCATATTTTTTAGATATTCAGTTTTTTAAATAATTTATGTATTATACATGGCTCAAAATTCAAGAAGTAGAAAAATGTATCAAATGAAAACTCTTTCTCCTATTCAAGTCCCCCCACCACTCAGTACACACACACAAAAAAACGAAATAATAACTAAAAAAAAAAGTTGCCTCTTGCCACTATAATTAATTCCATAGTTGCCCTTTCAGAGATATTTTTAATGATATAGAAACAAATATGAGTATTTATTCTTTTGTTCCATCTTCCTTCCATTCCATATACACTGTTCTACATCTTGATTTTTCACTTAAAAATGCAACTTGGAGATCTTTCTGTATCAGTTCCTAAAAAAAGCTCGACTGCATAATTCCACTTAACCAGTCCTCTGTTGATGAATATTTAGGTAATTGCTAATCCTTTGCTGTCAAGAATAATGTTGCATATGTCATTTTTCACACAGGCAAACATATTGATAGTATCATTTCCTAGAAGTGGAATTGTAGTATTAAAGAATAGATGCATTTTTAATTTTGTTTGATACTGTTTAAATTGTATTAATTTACCACCCACCAGTATCCTATAAAAATGTTTCCACACAGTCTTGGCAACATGAGGTTTCATCAAATGTTTGAATTTTTTGCCAATTTGATAGGTGAAAATAGTATATGAGTGTAATTTTAATTTTAATTTTCCTAGTTATGCAAAAAGTCAAGTGCCTTTCCCTTTTTATAAGAGCATATATTTTTAAATTTTCCTTTTCTCTGGCCCATCTATATATATCCTTTGCCCATTTTTCTAGTGGGTTGATGATCTTTTCCGTGTTGACTTGCAGAAGCTATTTATATATTAGCGATATAAGCTTTTGTGATAAACTGCAGATATATTGCCTAAGGTCATTTGTCTTTTGACACTGCTTATAGCACTTCTTGCTTGCAGATACCTTAAATACATAAAACAAGATTTATAAAATTTTTTCTCTTCTGGCTATTGCATTTTGTATAATATTAAAAAGATTTTATGCTTTCCTAGCTAATAAAATAATTCCCACATGTTTTCTTCTACTACTTTTATGATTTCATTTTTCACTTTTAAATATTTGATACATTTGGAATTCTTCTTGGTGTACAGTGTGAATGTGAATCCGATTTTTTTTCCAAATGGCTACCCAGCTATTACTATTATGTACAAGTTATTCCCTCACCCCTTCTCCACACACACACACACACACACAAATTTGAGCCTCCAATTTTGTTACATACCAATTTCTATATATATTTGAGTTCCATATATATTTAGGTTTTTTATTCTGTTCCATTGATTTTATCAGCCAATATCTCAGTTTTATTAAAATTTTATATGTTTCAATATTTCATAGAACAGGTACTCCCTTTTGCTCTTCTTTTTCTGTGTTTTCTGGCTATTCTTATTTGCTTCTTTTTCCATAAAACTTGTTTAAAAGACTTTTGGTATTTTTATTAGAATTATATTCAACTTATAAATTAATTTAGGGAAAAATTACATCTTTATTAAGTTGAGTCTTCCTATCTAAGAACTTGGTATATGCTTTTGATTTGTTCAGATCTTCTTTTGTTTAATTTCATGAATGTGTGCATGTGTGTGTATGTCTTAAACACACATGGACATGTGCACAGTCATGTATATGTCACTTAATAACAGGGATACATTCTGAGAAATGTGGCATTAGGCAACTTGATCACTGTAAGAACATCATGGAGTATACCTACACAAATTAGACGGTATAGCCTACTACACACCTAGGTTATATAGTACAGCCTATTGCTCCTAGGCTATAAACTTGTACAGCATGTTACTGTACTGAATATTATAGGCAATTATAAGACAATGGTAAGTATTTGTCCAGCTAAATATATCTACACATAGAAAGGGTACAGTAAAAATATGGTATTATAATCTTATGGGACCACCATAGTATATGTAGACTGTCATATATGTATTATATCATTGACCAAAATATTGTTGTGTAGTGCATTAATGTGTGTGTGTGTGACTGCATTTATACACGTAATATGTTACATGTAATTAATAGGTATATAAGATAAATGTGATGTTGCATTAGCTGCTTCTAGAGAATGTTCATAGAGACTTTGTCATTAGATCTATTAATATGAAGAATTTTATTAATACATATTTTTATATTGATTCATCCTTATATTCCTGGAATAACTCTTCTTCCCCATGATGTAGTATTCTTTAATATGCTGCTGGATTCTGTTAGCTAGTATTTTATTTGAAATGTTTGCATCTTGATTACAATAATTTTTTTAGTGTGGAAACATTGACTAGATGATCTTTAAGATCCCTTTACGTTCTAATATCCTTGGAGTAAAATCCAAGAAACAATATGAGTATAATTAACTGTCACACAGTTTGGTACTAACTGTAAGTGAAAAAAGGAATTAAAACAATTCTTTTCCACTCTCACTCTCTGTGCTTACTACAGTGTCCGGCACAAAACAGATGCAAAACAATATTTTTAAATGAGTAATAAATGAAAAAATATTTACTGAATATTAGGAGGCCCAGAACACCGTGCAGCATACAACACTAACTTAGAGGGTCCAAGAAACTAATGTGACCGACTAGAAAGAACTTGGAATTTGTACTCAGGTGTCCCTAGGATCTAATCCCAGCTCTATTCCCCTGGTAGATGAAAGATCTTAGACCCGATACTGAATTCAGTTTCCCCATCTGTAAAATGGAGAGAATAACACATAGCATGAAGTCTGTGGTAAATATTAAGCAAAATAGTGTATGTAATTAACAAAAATATTGCTTGGTGTATAGCAGACTTTTTAAAAAAAAATTACTTCCTTGCCCTGCTCTTTGATCTCCCTTCTTCATTAGGAACACTCACGGTAGTACAGGAGATGAAGCAAGAACACATACAAACACTAACACACAAACAAACTACAATTAAAAAAAAAATCCTAGGGCTGTGGTAGGAGCATTGAGCTTAGAGCTACAGAGAACTGGGTTCTAAGTGCAGGTCAGCCACTGTCTAATTGTGTGACCATGGGCATATTATCCAAGTCGCTAAATCCTATTTTCCTTGTCTGCAAAATGGGAATAATACTACTGTTTCATACAGTTGGTTTGAAGACTGAGACAGTACCTGGGAAGCACCTAGCACGAAGCAACAGTGGGACCCCCGTGTCCTTGCTCGTTCCTGGCAGTTGCACGGCTGACGGCTGATGTATGGATTACACACTGGCTGCCAAGAACTCTCCTCAGTCAGACCCCCTCCCGCAGAGCACAGAACTCCAGCTGTCTGATCGGGAGATGAGACACCGGGAAACCCGATGGGGTATTCCACTTTTTCCCTGACCTTCAAGCCTCCCGGTCATATGGGCCTCTCTTTGCAGTATTTAATCATATGCTGTCGCATGTGGTTATTCAACTTGCTGGCGTGTTATGTTTTACTCCCCAAAGCACCTTGTCTCACGCTGTTCTTTTATCTCTCAAAACACCCCTCCTTGGATCAAACCCAATGTCAGCAAGTAATTAAATGCTATAAATTATATAATTTTAGGGTTGGAAGGTTTCTGAAAGGTGTGATACGAGTCCCTTCAACTACGCTTGATTAAACCGTTTGAAAAATTCCACTGAAAGATTCTACTTCCCACCACAGCCTGCCCCGCTGGAATGTTTGCTCCCACCTCAGGGCCTTTGCATGGCTCTTCTGTGCCTGAAACACTCTTCCTCACTCCCTTCTCTTCCAAGTTCCTGCTCTTATTCCTAAAATACTTAAAAATCACAGACGACTTGCCTATTCCTCTGGGAAGTCTTCCCTGACCCCCAGGCTAGATCAGTATCTCCCTACGATATACCATTTTAGCTCCCTGCACTCTTCCTTGATTGCACGTATCACAGTTTATACTTAGTCACGTTGGTGATGACTTGAAAAATAATATCTTCCTCACCCACTAGGCTGTATAAAATCCATGGGGCCAGAAGCAAGTCTATTTTTGCTCATCATGTTATTACCAGCACCTGATACTGCACCTGGTCCACAGTTCATAGTTTTTAACAGATGTTTGTTGATTTAATTATTAGTTAATGGATTAAGCAACTGCTAAGTCCTTCCCTACTAGTAAGGCTACATTTTTACTCCCTCTAAATCACTGGATCCTCATTTTGGCTCAATCATGAAGTGAGTTTTAATCCTTTATTCTCCCTTTCCAAATATCATACCTTGATGGCCAACAGCTCGTAGTAACTACGAAGCCCATTTCATCTACCACTTGGGAGGAATCTGTCTTTCCCTTTTCTTCCAGACAAGCGGTCTATTCCATCTCACTCCCACCCCACCCCCAAGTGTGCACACCAGACACACACACAGACACACACAGACTGAGAGTTCCCTCGGGTGACAGTGGACGTTATATGTCGTTTCTGTATGATGTACACACTTTTTCCACATTTAAGTGTAACGTGTACAAGGCAGTGATGAATCCTAGAGTTCTGTGCAAGTCTCAGGCCAGTCTGCCTTCAACTCCATTCCTCCGCCTCCCCCCGCTCTGTACCGCAGGGGGCTCACCTCCGCAGGCGGCCACTCCCAGGAGACATACTGCAGAGACTGCAGGGCAAGGGGAGGGGGAAACTCAGAGCATCCCTCATCCCATCTCTGTGCTGCAGAGCCACACTAGTTCCACAGCTCCAGCTCCCATCTGGCAGGCCTGCCACGGTTCCGCTTTCCCTGGTGACCTCTGCCCTGGGACTTCAAAAACACTCTTTTCCTTTGGTCCCTCTAGACTGTGGGAGGTAGTGACTTCCTGCTGTGGCCCTACCGGCCTCCATCAGCTTCTCCTCTTTGCCATCACCTGTGTTACCAATCCCCTGCATTAAATTCCCTCACAGCAGTTATTTTCTCAGTGGACTGGTGCACACGAAGAAGACAACAGAAAACCAGAGCTACTCTATTGCCGTTTCACCTCGTGATTATTTGTACGCCTTTCACTCCTACTTTAGGATGCAGCGCCAGGTGTTATGCATTCTCTACGTTACCACGCCGACTCCCAAAGCCCCGTCTGCACATTAAAACTTTCATAAATATTTGTCAAATGAATGAATAAGTGAACAAATGAATGATTTGAACCTTGGGGGCTGCAATATCTTAAGTGTTTAAAGCTTCTATGTATATCATAAAGTTGTTATATATTAATTAGAATCAGCCGATAAGCACCTTCCTCAATAACATACAAATCTGAAAGTAATGTAATTAATTCAAAATTACATAAGCAATCAAGGTGTGCTTACTTTTCCATCAATCAAGACATAATCACTTAACTGTGAGAAAGCACAAAAGCGGTTTGTATAGCCCTGAATGGGGTTTACGTAGCATATGACAACTCAGGAATCAGCAGAGCATTGCCGAAAGCACTAGGCAATTAAGGCTGCTCAAATATTAGGCATGAAAGAAAGGTCTATTCCTTCTCAGACACCAGTATAATTTTTCTAACAGAAATTGCTTGAAAAGATGACAAGATGTACTATTTGGATGCAATTTCACACACACACACACAGCCCAATTAGATAGATGGATAGATAGACAGATAGATAGACAGACAGATAGATAGACAGACCAAGGTAAGAGGAGGGGAGAGAGAGATTATATAGTGCCTTATCTTAGCTATGTTCCCTTGCAAAGTAGAACTGAGAGAAGGACTTTTCAGTAATTTGTTTAGGAGGTAATCCTGGTGAGCAAGAGTAAAGTTTGGAAGGAGATGAGAGAATTTGGAAAAAACAGTGTATATTCCTCATTCCACCCTCCATCCCTTGCATTCTATTATTTAAGGCCTCCTTGTCATCATACGCTCATTTATTCATCTAACATCTATTCAAACACTAAGTAAGTGCCAGGCACTCTGCCTGCCTTACAGATATAGGAGAATGAAAAGGCAATGCCTGCCTTCATGACTGGAATTTTGCTTCCAGATCCAGCTTAGATTCTGGAGGCTCTGACTTCAAGGCACTTCAAGCCAGTAGTATGTCTCTTACATCACACCGCATGGGATCCATTGGCCCCAAGAACTCTCACACCCCACCTACAACCTGAATTCTCCCTCGCATCTCATGTATTTAGACTTCTTCAACATTATTTTTCTAGGATCTTCATGAATATTGTTTAAAAATCTAAATAATGTATTACCATAAATAACATTGATGCCTCCAAACATTATCAAACTTCAGCCGCATCATGCAGCAACAGGGAGTCTCTTCCATTTCCACTTTCCCGTAGCCAGAAACAATTACTCCAAAGTGAGCAGGAAGGGAGGTAATATGTCAGTCATCTCTGATATTGCTGATAGCTGTTAAGATTCTTCTGTAGCCCTCGGAAAAGGCCACTGGCACAAGGCACGTTAAAGCCAGAAAGGAAGGACTCTGTGTGTCTTGGCTTTGCCAGTCCCATGTTTTGCAGATGAAAATATGTGCACAATATAGCATTATAGAAAGAGCCTAGCTATTCAAGGTCATACATATCTGGGTTCAAATATCTACTCAGCCACTAATTCGCTGTGTGACCTGAACCAAGTCCCTTCACCTCTCTGTGTCAAGGTGCTTCATCTATCAAATGGAGCTAACACCTAGCTCATAGAGTTGCTATCACCTCAGAGAGTGAGTGATGTTTTTTCCTATCTGGGCCATGTTAGCTAAAATTGTAGTCCCACTCCCAACACTCCCTGGCTCTCTTCTCTGCTTTTATTTTTCTCCTTAGCACTTATCACCAGCTGACGTGCCATACATTTCTACATTTTAATCTCGATTTTCACTTGTGTGTCACCACTACTAGGACTTAAATGCCAAAAAGGCAAGGATTCTTGACTGTTTATTTCTAATCTTTAGCATATAATGGGAACTCAATAAGTATTTATTGAATGTGTCAGTGAATGAATGAATGGGTGAATGGATGGATGAATGAAACATTAAAAGATATTTATTAAATGTTAGCTGAAAGAAGCAAAGGGCCACAGTCTAGCTCCAGTAGCTGGCATAGTGCTTCTAGCTCCAAATAAAGTTACCAAAAGGCTGTAGCTTTTCCCCATGAGGAAGACTAAGATTTGACTGAGACTTGATTGCAGAGTACCTTCTTAACAACAGCATAAATTATTCTGGGTGAGTAACTTTTCCCTGGCATCCTAAATTTCTTGTAAGTACCCAGCCGGCTGGCAAGCAGCACAACTTAATAACAACCTCTGACCCTTGAGGAGCAGGTTCCTTTGCTCAAAGCACTCTTGGATACATGTTCTGTTAAAGCTCCAAAATTTTTGCAGCAAACGGCTCTTCCCACCACTTCTATCTTGTGTCTTAGCAAGGAGACAAGGCTTACAGCAGAGCATGTCTCCAAGAGAAATGAGATCAGCAAACTAGAGAAAATGTGCAATAGTAGATTGGAAGTAAAGCAAAATAATAATAATAATAATGTCTGTTACTATTAACAAGACCCTACTTTTAACCCTCAGGCTGATGTGGCCTGGGATTAGGAATGGGTTGCACAGAGACTGCACACTGAGGGGAGAAAGGGACACTTTCTAGTCACATACACTGGCTAACTCAAGACTGACAGTCAAGGGAAGTGGTGGGTAAAGATCCTCACAAGCCAACAGGAGTTGCACAACTGTTTCTCCAGTGAATAAGTGAGTGGATGAATGAATAAAATATTTCCATCCATAAATACTTGTTAAGCAACTCTGCTGTGCCAGGTCCTTTGGTAAGAGCAGGGTTACAAAGATGAACAAGACATGTAGAGGGGCTTCGGCTACACCAGTGACTATCAAAAGGTATTTTATCCTTGGAATTGTCCTTAGAAGAACAAAAGTCCAATATGCAAAACATTCAAGGCTGACCTGCTCCGAAGTGGAACAGGCTGTGTGTGGAAGGGGCCGAGGAGAGAGGAAGAAAGAACTCTACTCCTGTGGGGTTTCTGAGGAAGCTCTGTGGCTCCTAGAGCATGTCTGAAAACATCGTCCTAGATGACCATTCAGGTGCTTCTACAGCAGAGATGCTAGGATTCTGTGGACGATCCATTTACCCCACTGTGAGAGAGAGCAGCTCTGAGGGTCAGAAGACAAGAGGGAAAGGCTCACAGCTCAGTGTCCTCCAGAGGGCATGCTGCTAGAGGATTCCTTCAATACCAAGATTTGGTGAAGGCCAAGGCTTCAGGGCAGGCAACTGTCATGGACATTAGTCATCTATGTTGGCTACCCAGTACGGATCTTGGAGGATAAAATTGCTTCTCCTTAAAGGGGCAGAAATGCTAGCTACTTGCTTTCCCAGGCTTATTTGCATCTAAGGCACAGAACTGAATGTTAGGACATGTCCCTCCCCTCCCCTCCCCTCCCCTCTCCTCTCCTCCCACCCCCCAACCCCAGGTCTGAGGTTGCAATGTCAGACCCTGCCAGAACCAGCAATGCTGGGGACTCAGATAGCAGTTTCCTCCCCAGCCTGTTCCACTGAAAGCTTCACCTGATGCCTGTTCTGCAGCCTCCCAACAATTCTGTGAGCTACCCAATGCCTTCTAATAATCTCTGCTTTATCAGCCTGAGCCAGTCTCTGCTGCTTACAGGCCAGAGCCATAAGAGGCCCAGGCCACAAATGAGAAACTGGGAGACAGGCATGCTTGTTCTCCTTCAGAAGTTCTCTTCACGTCCAAGCAGAAAACTGCCTCCAACGGGGCTGCAAAAGGAAAAAGCTGAAGAGCTTCCAATACTGTCAGCTGGGAAGAGTCCTAAATTCTCTTTCTTTCAACACATAGCCTTAAAAAAAAAAAAAAAAGATTTCCAACCCTTGAGCCTCTGTATTTATATTTTGGAAACTATCAGCCAAAGACAGTGGCTTCTTCCTGCCCAGAACTTTGGGCCGTCTAAGGGTCAGATGTTCTGAGAAGCCATTTTTCATGTGGGGAACTCCTTAAAGAGGAATTCAGGTGGACTTCAGCCTGCTAGCCACATTGTTGACAAAGAACAAGAGTTTCTGATATTTCCTGGACGCCAATCCTTATAGCTTTAACAGGATTTTGCTGCATTGAATTTGATATTCCCTCCAAAACCATTAATCCAGTCTCAGCTACTTCTGTTGGTCAGAATAGACTTGGCAGCTATATTTAGAGAGGTTGAGAGAAAGGAAAATGTTCTCCTGTGTTAATTAAACAAATGTTGACCAGGAAATAAAGTCCTGGTTAGGGAATTAGGAGTTAGGAAATGGGGGTTCTTGTCCTAGACGTGCCAATTTCATTTTGTGACTTGGTATTCCCCTTCTGTGGAATGGGGAAAATATGCTTTGTGAGATTTTGTGGAGACATAAGAATATACATATTCTCATGAAGACAAAATAACATATATATATATAAAAATAGTAATTCCATTCCAGGTGCTTTATATTTTCAGTTGTCTAAGTTTAAGTCCATCACTATTTCCCCAGGTGACATTCATTAGTGAAGGGTGTCCACATGGCCTAACTTAACCCAATCACACCCAACTGAGGCTCTTTTATTTCTCGACTGGGAGGGGCTCTCCCTTTCTTGTTCTCTCCTTTTGCCTGTGAGGAGGAAGATTGCCTCTGAAAGCCTTCCTGCGACTAAGGTAAGAAGGCGAGAGAGCCCATCCTGCATCTGGCATAAAAGGGAGAGAGAATGAGACTGGGTAGAGCAAACACCTCTGAAGTCTCCCCTTCCTCTGAACTTGTGGATATGTGAGACAATATATCTCCTAATTGCTTGAGCCAATTTGAGAAAGGATTTCTGTTTGTTTGTTTGTTTGTTTGGGTTTTTCCAGCCTAAAGCATTTCTCTGGTACAAATGGCTTAGAGAGGTTAGTAGATAAGGTCTGGGTAATTAAGATCCTCATGGCAGACCCTGAGACAATGTATTATTAGAAAACCAGAGGCAGGGAGGATTTTCTGGAGGGGGCGGGTTGCAAAGTGGAGGTGGGTCCAAAAAGCCCTGTGTGCCTCAAGTACTTTCGCAACATAAGTTAGCTGCTATTGTTATTATTTCTTTGTCAACGTTATTATTAGTCAAACACAAGCGTGGCCAGAAGTGCTGGGGAAGGCATACAAATGGGCAGCAGATGAGGGAAGCTGCACTGCCAGAAGGCTCTGCTTTCCACCAGCCGTGGGACTGTGGACACCCTATTTCAGCTTTCCGAAACTCCATCGTCTTATCCGTTACATAGGGATTAAACTGTGAGGGTTAAATGTTTTAATTGTAAAATGCCTGAGTACCATGCCTAGCTCCTAGTTCAAACTCAGTCAATGCTAATTTCCGTCCCTTTCCCCCTGTTTATCAAAGAAAGGAGAGGCTTTCTTACAGAGAGGTAAACCAAGGGTCAACTACAGCCAGCAGGCAAAATGAGCTTGCCACCTGTTTTTTAAATAAAGTTTTATTGGCACATGGTCACGCCCATTTGTTTACTATTATCTGTGGCTGTTTTAGTTGTTAAAGAGATCACATAACTTGAAAAGCCTAAACTATTTTCTTTCTAGTTTTTTATAGAAAAAGTTTGCTGACCGAGGATAAGCTAGGCAAATCCGATCTTCATATTTACAATTTTCAAAACATAAATTTAAGATAATTAAATAATTTGCCTAAGGTCACAAGGGTATTTACCAAGCAAAAGGAAAACTAATGAATGTCCCCTACTGAGCAATAGAGGAGACATTCTACAGTATGGTTAACAGCTCAGACAAAGTGTCATTCAAATCCAGGATCTGTCACTTACCAGCTATGTAACCTTAGCTGAGTTGCAAACTTACTTCACTTAGTGACTGCAGTGTAAACACTTGGTCATAATGGCTCTTGAAAAATTACATATCCTTTATCATACGTTGTCTCCTTTTTTTCAGTATAATAACCTTTTTACCTAAAAAACATATAAATAAGATATAAGAAAAGAAATTTTGACATTGGTGTCTCAGGTGAAGATACAGACATCTATTTACTGGAAACAAGAGTTTAATCTCAGAGATGGCCAGATGGAACAAACTTGAGTTGCACACCACCTGTGGATGAACCCAACATAGCTTTCTTTGTGTACAAATGTCAAGAAATTCTTTATAGCTAATGCTGTGGGGTCCAGAGTGGTTTATATCTTACATATATACACTGCAACCCACTCCCTTCTCTTCTCAGACTTCGTTTTTTTCTTTCCATGCATTTTAGAGACAAATTTCACTTTCATATGCTCAGGGCCCTTCTTTTACAAAGCCCTGATAACAACACATAATCTGATCTTAGTCTTAACATATCACTGTGAAGCAAAATCATTTATTTGATATTAATTTAATAATACCTCAATTCTTCTACAGAGTAGTTGTAGAAGTTTTCTGAGATTTTAAGCCTTTTGGGGTTATACAATTTCAAGAGAGTTTTATTTTTTTTTTCCTTGTAGAAATAAACTAAGACCACTAAAATGGGAACAAATACAGGCTATTTATTCAGAGCTTGCTATAACAAGGGAATTAGCCACCATCACTTGCATCTGGTAGAGACTCAAAGACAGGCAGGAGAGTGGGA
>CAUYSK010040075.1:0-11796 GCA_963575035.1 Avahi laniger | reverse complement strand
TCCTGATTCTCAGGCCTTTGAACTTGTATTAGAACTACAGCAGTGGCTTTCTGAGACCTCCAGCTTGCATATGGCAGATTATGGGATTTCTTAGCCTCTATAATCACTTGATCCAATCCATCTCTCATAATAAATCTCTCTTTCTCTCTCTCTCTCTATATATATATGTACATATATATATGTATATGTATGTGTATATATATGTGTATACATATACACACACACATTTATATGTACATACGCATACATATATATATATATTCTTCTCCTGTTTTTTGGGAGGAACCCTAACTAATGTATCCTGTAAGAGTGTGATATACAGAAAAGACCCAAGTGGCATTTATTTCAGTATCAAAGACAGTACAAGGAAGAACCTTCTCTGACTTGTCATTAGAAAATGAAACTAGGAGAAATTCTTTTACATCTCCCAGATCTATTGTAATCCTGTGCAGTTATAAGAATCCAACTCAAAATCTCTTGGGAGATTGTTCCTCAGAATTCCCATAAGTGTAGCAAATGCTTGTTCCATACTGACTTGAAGGCTGAGGATTTAAATGAGAGAGAGACTCAATGCCTCAGCTATTTGCTATTAGAACAGATGACAGAATTTAAGTCCGGAGAATGATTCATGAATTCCAACACACAAAGTTGCTTTTTCATCTCTTTTACTGAGGAAGCCTCTTATCCCAAGCTCCTCAAAGCTTCCTTTATGGATAGACATTGGTCTTTGATTATTTAGAAAAATAATGACTATCCATAGAGACAACTCCTCCATGCAGGATTTTTGAAAACTATTCCAATTTAGCATAACATCTTAGTTTTCCTGGGCATTTTAGACCAAAGAAAAAGAAGTTTTAATGTCTTCGCAGTTATTCCAGAAGTGGAAAAAAATTTTAATGCAGTAATTGTGAAAAATATTTCCAGTAGAGGCATTTACAAAATGTTTAGAACAATGTTTAGAACAATGGAAGCCTTGTGGGATCTTATGAATTTCTGAGGTGACTTTTAATGCCAATGAGCAATTTGGGCTAATTCTTACAAAATAAACCATGTGACCTCGTAGTGTATCATTTATAGCATTCCCTGGTTAAAGGCACTACTCCTCCTGGAATTTCACTCAGTGTCAGGGAATCATTTTGTAGTTCCCTCTTTGGCAGTAAACATGGTTCTACTCTGAATGAAAGTGGTCACTTCCTACTAGCAATGTCTACTACTTGGGGACACAAAACCAAAATAAACTACCTCTAGTGCTATGTTTATATAAGGTCATAATTTTGAGATGTCTAAATTTCCTAAGGGGATGTAAAACAAATTTTGAGGGAGATGAGTTTTGTTCTCAAGTTCTTTCCTGCCAGAAAAATAGATAGATGATGATAGATGATAAATAAATTTGCAAAACATATGCATAGAGTTAGAGACTTAAAGCAAAGAGGATGACTGCAAAGGCAAGTTTACTCATAAGAGGAAGAAGATGATCCCTTTGCAAAATTGCCATTGTCTGACCACAGAGGAATCTTTAGAAAATTGATAGAGCCTCTTTTCACTTTTCTTTCCTTTTGTTCATCTCAATTTCTTTGTGCCTAAATGGAATCTGGGGCTGGTGTCTTATCATTCAAACATCTTCATTTTCCCCTTATCATGATTTATTAGATTTTATCTGAGCTTGCAATGACTGAAGGTCAAAGTGATAATCTGGAAAGCTTTTGTTAATATATATATATTATATAATATTATAATATATATTATATATATTTATATATATAAATTCTAATAGCTAAATCTAATACTAGCTAAATTCTAATACCAAACTCATCTCCTCCTTTGGAAATATTTGTATTTAATAGTAGATCATACTAAATCTTACTGAATAGCTGCCTACTGGGTGGGTTTTATGCAACAATAATAAACTAAGGGCAGATACTACAGCTTTGTAGTATAATTTGAAGCCAAGTAATGTGATACCTCCAGATTTGTTCTTTTTGCTTAAGATTGCTTTGACTATTTGGGCTCTTGTTTGGCTCTATATGAAGTTTAGGATTATTTTTTCCAGATATGTGAAAAATGGCTTTAGTATTTTCATAAAAATCTGTAAATCACTTTGGACAGTATGCATATTTTAACAATGTCGATTCTTCCAATCCGTGAGCTTGGGATGTTGTTCCATCTGTTTCTGTCATTTATGATTTCTTTCATCGGTGTTTTGTAGTTCTCCTTGTAGAGATCTTTCACCTGTTTTGTCAAGTATATGCTTAGGTATTTTATTTTCATTATAGCTATTGTGAATGGCATTGAGTTCTTGACTCTCAGATTGACTTTATTTAGTGTATAGAAATGCTACTGATCTGTGTACATTAATTTTGTAACTTGAGAGTTACTGAATTTATTTATCAATTCTAGGAGTCTTTTGGTGGAGCCTTTAGGGTTTTCCAGATATGAGAACATATCATCTGGAATCAGGGATAGTTTGAACTTCTTTTCTTGGCTGACCTTTATTTTTTCTTTTGCCTGATTGCTCTGGCTAGGACTTCTAATACTATGTTGAATAGACATGGTAACAGTGGGCATCATTTTCTTGTTCCAGGTCTCAGGGGGAATGCCTTAAACATTTCTCCATTCAGTGTGATGTTGGGCTGTGGGTTTGTCATATATAGGTTTTATTACTTTGTGGTTTGTTCTTTCTATGCCTGGTTTGTTGAGGGTTTTTACATGAAGGGGTGCTGAATTTTATAGAATTTTTTTTCTGCATCTATTGAGATGATCATATGGTTTTTGTTTTTAATTCTGTTTGTGTAGTGAATCACATTTATTGATTTATATATGTTGAACCATCCTTGCATCCCTGGGTTCCAAAAATGTATGAGTGTTCCCAGCTCTCTGCATCCACACCAACATTTGTTATTTTGGGACTTATTGATAAAAACCATTCTCACTGGAGTTAAGTGATATCTTATTGTGGTTTTTATTTGCATTTCTCTGATGATTAGAGATGATAAGCAATTTTTCATATGTTTGTTGGCCATTAGTCTGTCTTCTTTTAAAAAGTTTCTGTTCATGTCCTTTGCCCACTTTTTAAAGAGGTTATTTGATATTTTCTTGTTGATTTTTGTGAGTTCTATATACATTCTAGTTGTCAGCCCTTTATCAGATGTGCAGCATGCAAATATTCACTTCCATTCTGTAGATTGTCTGTTTGCTCTAGTGATAGTTTCCTTGGCTGTGCAGAAGCTTTTTAATTTGATCAGGTCTCATTCATTTATTTTCATTGTTGCTGTGATTGCTTTTGGGGTTCCTCTTCATAAATTCTTTGCCTAGGCTGATGCCTATAAGAGTTTTTGCAATATTTTCTTCTAAAATTCTTACGGTTTCATGCCTTAGGTTTAAGTCTGTAATCCACTGTGACTTGATTTTTGGAGAGGTGAGAGGTGTGGATCCTGTTTCAGTCTTCCATATGTGGCTATCCAATTATCCCAGTACCATTTATTAAATAGGGCTTCTTTTACCCAGTCTATGTTTTTTTCTGCTTTGTCAAAGATCACATGACCTTATGAGGATGGTTTTATATCTGGGTTCTCAGTTCTGTTCCATCGGTCCATGTCTCTGTTCTTGTGCCAGTACCATGCTGTTTTAGTTACTATAGTCTCATAGTATAGTATATTTAACTAAGGAGTTAAAAGACCTCTATAGGGAGAACTACAAAATGCTGAGAAAAGAAATAGCAGAGGACATAAACAGATGGAAAACCATACCATGCTCATGGATCAGCTTCATCAATATTGTTAAAATGTCTATATCACCTAAAGTGATCTATATACTCAATGCAATCCCTACTAAAATACCAACATCATTTCTTTTCAGATCTAGAAAAAATAATTCAACACCTCATATGGAACCAAAAAAGACCCTATACAGCCAAAGCATTCTTAAGCAAAAAGGACAAATTGGGAGGCATCATATATTAATTTTTTTGTTTCAATTTCATTTATTTCTGTTCTGATCATTATTATTTCTTTTCTTTTACTAATGTTGGGTTTAGTTTGCTCTTGCTTTTCAAGTTCATTGAAATGCATGATTAGATTGTTTTTGAAGGTTTTCCTACTTTTTTGATGTGGGCACTTATTGCTATAAGCTTTCCTCTTATTACTTCTTTTATTGTATCATAGGTTCTTGATATATTGTGTTTTCATTTTCACTTATTTTGAGAATTTTTTTTAATTTCATTCTTAATCTCTTCATTGACCTACTGGTCATTCAGGAGCATATTGTTTAAGTTCCTTGTGTTTTTATAGTTTTCAATGTTCCTCTTCTTATTGATATATGGTTTTATTCCATTGTGATAAGAGAAAATATGTGAGACAATTTCAATTTTTTGAATTTTTTAAGACTTGCTTTGTACCATAAAATATGGTCATTGAGAATGATCTATGAACTGAGAAGAACAACATGAATTCTTTACCTGTTCAATGAAACATTCTATAAACATCTATTGGGTCCATTTGCTCCTTAGTGCAGATGAAGTCCAATATTTCTTTGTTGATTTTCTGCCTGGATTATCTGCCCGATGCTGAAAGTCGAAGATTGAGGTCTCCAACAGTTATTGTATTGAGGTCTCTCTCTTTAGCTCTCATAATATTTGCTTTATATATCTGAGTGCTCCAGTGTGTCTATATATTTAAATTGTTATATTCTTGATGAATTGACTCCTTTATCATTATAAAATGACCTTATTTGTCTCTTTTTACAGTTTTTTTCTTGCAACTTATTTTATCTTTTAGAAGTATAACTATTTCTGCTTTTTTTGGTTTCCATTTGTATGGAATATCTTCTCCCATTGCTTTATTTTTAGTCTATGTGCAACTTTATAGATGAAATGTGTTTCTTGTAATCATATGATCATTTCAATTGATACTGAATAAGTATTTGATAAAATTAAACATCTATTAATGATAAAAACTCTCAAAAAACTGGGCATAGAAGGAACTTACCTCCACTCAATAAAAGCCATACATGACAGCCACACAGCTGGCATCATAGCAAATGTGGAAAAACTGTCAGCCTTTCCTCAAAGATCTGGAACAAGACAAGGATACCTACTTTCACCACTGTTATTCAACATAGCACTGGAAGTTCTAATTAGAGCAATAAGACAAGAGAAAGAAATGAAGGACATCCAAACTGGAAGGGAAGAATTCAAATTATCCCTGCTCACAGATGATATGATCTCATAGCTAAAGAAACCTAATGACTCTGCAAAAAAAACTATTAGAACTGATATTCAAAGTCGTGGGATTCAAAATCAACATACAAAAATCAGTAGCATTTTATATGCCAACAATACACAATCTGAAAAAGAAACCAAGAAAGTAATCCCATTTACAATAGCTACAAATAAAATAAAATAAAATAGAAGTAGAAATGAACTTAAACAAATAAGTGAAAGATCTCTGTAACGAAAACCACAAAACATTGATGATAAGAAATTAAAGAGGACACAAAAATATGGAAAGATATTCCATGTCCGTGGATTGGAAGAATCAATATTGTTAAAATGTCTACACTATTCAAAACAATCTACAGATTAAATGCAATCCTCACCAAAATACCAATGACATTCTTCACAGAAATAGAAAAAATAATCTTAAAATTTATATAGAACTACAAAAGACCCAGAATAGCCAAAGTCATCCTGGGCAAAAAGAACAAAACTGTAAGAATCAAATTATCTGATTTCACATTATACTACAGAGTTACAGTAACCAAAACAGCATGATATTAGCATAAAAACAGACACATAGACCAATTGAACAGAATAGATAACCCAGAAATAAATCTACACATCTATAGTCAACTTATCTTTGACAAAAGTTGCCAATAACATACAGTGGGAAAGGAAAGTCTCTCCGTCAATGGTGCTGGGAAAACTGGATATTCATATGCAGAAGAAGGAAACTAGTCCCTTATCTTTTGTGCATGAAAAATCACATTAAAATGGACTAAAGACTTAAATCCAACACATGAAACTATGAAGCTACTAAAAGAAAACATTGGCAAAATACTTCAGGACATTGGTCTAGACAAGGGCTCCTTGAGTTATACTTCCAAAGCACAGGCAACCAAAGCAAAATTATGCAAATGGGATCACATCAAGCTATAGAGCTTCTGCACAGCAAAGGAAAAAAATCAACAAAGGGAAAAGACAACCCACGGAATGGGAGAAAATATTTGCAAACTATGTATCTGACAAGAAATTAATAACAAGAGTCTCTGATGAGCTACAATAACTTGATAGGAAAAAATTTAAAACTCCAATTAAAAAATGAGCAAAGGATCCAAATAGACATTTCTCAAAAGATGACACACAAATAGCCAACAGGTATGTGAAAAAAAGTACTCAACATCATTAGTCATCAGAGAAATACAAAACAAAACTACAATGAGATATCATCTCACCTCAGTTAAAATGGCTATTATCAAAAATACAGGTAATAATAAATGTTGGCAAGGATGTGAAGAAAGGGGAATTCTCATACACTGTTGGTGGGAATGTAAATCAGTTCAACCACTATGGAGAATAGTATGGAGTTTCCCCAAAAAATGAAAAATAGAACTGCCATATGACCTAGGAATCCCACTTCCAGGTATATATACAAAAGAAGGGAATTTAATATATTGAAAAGATATTAATATCTGTATTCCCATGTTTATTGCAGCACTATTCATAATAGCCAAGATTTAGAATCAACCTAAATATCCATCAATAGATGAATGCATAAAGAAATTATGGCACATATACACAATAGAATATGTTATAGCAATAAAAAAGAATGAAATCCTGCCATTTACAACAACATGGATGGAACTGGGGAACATTATGTTAAGTGAAATAAGCCAAGCACAGAAAGACAAATCTTGCATGTTCTTACTCATATATGGTAGCTAAATATTAAAACAATTGATCTCATGGAGACACAGAATAGAATGATGGTTACCAGAGGCTGGAAAGGGTTGCAGGAAATGGGGATAAAGTGGGGATGGTTAATGGGTACAAAAATATAGTTAGATAATTAGATAGAATGAACAATATTTGATGGTACAACCAAGTGACTATAATAAACAATGTTAGGGTATACTTTAAAATAACTAAAGGAGTGAAACTGGAATGTTTCTATACAAAGAAATGATAAAAGAGATGGATACCTCACTTACCCTGATTTGAGTGATTCACATTGTGCCTATATGAAAATATCATATGTACCCTATAAATATATACAACTATTATGTTCCCATTATAACTAAAAATAAATGTTTTTTAAAAGTGGGTGAAAGACACAGATTTTTTTCAAAAGAAAATAGACAAATGGCCAATAAACATATGAAAAAATGTTCAACATCACTAATCATCTTGGAAATGCAAATGAAAACCAATGCGATGAAATACCACCATACTCCTGTCAGAATGACCATTACTAAAAAGTCAAAAATCAATTAGATGTTGGTGTGGATGCAGTGAACAGGGAATGCTCATACACTGTTGGTGAGAATGTAAACTAGCACAATCTCTATGGAAGACAGCATGGAGATTTCTCAAAGAACTAAAAGTAGACCTACCGTTCAATCTGGCAATTCCACTACTGGGTATTTATCCAAAAGAATAGAAGTCATTTTATAAAAAGGACACCTGCACCTGGATGTTGATAGCAGCGCAAGTCATAATTCCAAAAATGTGGAACAAACTAAATGTCCATCAACCAATGAGTGGATAAAAAAAATGTGATATGTATATAGATATACATACACACACATACATGTATTAATACATACATACACACCATGGAGTACTACTTGGCCATGAAAAGCAATGAAATAATATCTTTTGCAGCAACTTGGATGGAACTGGAGACTATTATCCTAAATGAAGTATGGAAAACAAACACCACATGTTGTCACTTATAAGTGGGAGCTAAACGAGGGATATATATGGTCATAAAGAAGGGTAATGCATATTGAAAACTAAGAAAGGTGGAGGGTGCAAGAGGCATGAGGAATGGAAATCTTCCTGTTGGGTACAATATACACTACTTTGATGACAGGTACACTGAAATGTCTGACTTCAGCATTATACAATTCATTCATGTAACAAAAAACACTTGTACTCCCTAAATCTATTGAAATTAAAAATTAAAAAAGAATACAAGTATAACAAAAAAAAAAAAAGAGGAAGAAGAAGCTAGAGAGGGACTATTTGTGAAGAGTATTGTGTCCTGAACTTTTAAAAGTATTTCCATTTCACAAATACAAACTTAAACCCAAAAAATAAAATTTCAGAAAAGAAGACCTACTGTGAGTCAGGCAATTTTGCAACAAATACAAGAGTCATAAGAAGGATATAATGTGTTTCTGTGCTTATGTCTTTAATGCAGGAACCATGATGAGTGTGCAACACTGAGCCTGCTACTAAACCTGTCTAGCCTTTCCTTGTCTGCAAAACGGAAGTAATAGCATTGCCTAAAGCATATACTTGAGGATTCTGTGTATGACTACATATAGGACACTTAGTCTGAGTTTGGCATATAGTCAAGAGGACTCAATAAATGAAAAAGAAAGAGAAAGAAAACACCAGAAGGAGAGGGAAAAGGAGGAAAAGATTACTCTAAATTCTACTGGAAAAGAATGAGGCCATTAAGGCCTCCACAAGACCCCCTCTGGCCTGCTTTCCAATGTGCTCTTCTTCCTCAGTTCTGATTCCAGCGATTCTCAATCTTAGTCATGTATTAGAATCACCTGGGAAGCCTTCACACCCTTGTGCCCAGACTGCATTTCAGACCAGTTAAATCAGGAACTCTAGGAATGTAACTCAGGCAGCAAGAGTTTGTAAAACTCTTTAAGTGATTCCAATTTGAGTAATTGAGCTAAGGTCAAGAACAATTGCTCTCTTCCATTCCTTAGCTTCATATTCTAACCAGCTGAGGGCTTGTTGGTTCTGATGTAGCAAGAACTTTAAGCCTATTAAATCTAAAACAAGTTATTTTAATGAGCATATTCTTTTAACGAAGGAGAAGAGAATGTGTTAAAACATATAACTTTAGACTCAATAGCAATGCTCTCTACATTAGGCTTATTTTTTAAAAAGAGGGCCGACTTATCCCATAACATACGGGCTCAAAAATAAAAAGTTCTCATCCTACTTGGAGAATAATATATAATGTGATATGGAGCTCAATGTCAGCCTAATCTTTGAAGTTTATATGCATTTACAGAAAAAGAAGTTTCAAATTCTGGACCTACAGGGATCTTTCCTAACACCGCAGCAATAAAGTCTTACTTTGGGTCATATAAATATTTGAATCAAAAGTGGTTATTTATGGAAAAATTGTGGTCATAAAATGTACTTGTAAAATTACACGACCAAGTAAGGGTTCTCGGAATCTTTTCTCACATTTATTATATGCAAATTTTTGTTTCAGTTGATGCCAATTTCAGTAAAATTTATTTCAAATAGACAAATATATCTAAGTTTTGAAAGGATGTTAAAAATAAAAAAGAAGAAAAACACCCACTTGAGTAAGAAATAAAAAAAATGGATTTATGTTTTCTTATCACAATGGGAAAATGGTTACAATTATGAACAAGCCCTTTAAGGTAATAAATGAATTTTTCATAAGATGTCATTTTTTAGTAGCTGTTGTAATCATTTTCTCCTTATTGTGTTCTCCAAGTTGCCAATAACATCATTTTAGCATTCTTATGCAACAAGCCAGGCTCCACTATGTGGCCTAATATTTCACTTTAATATCCATTCATTTTCAATAGTTCTGGCTCTCCAAGGCCTTGCAGAAGCACTCTGTCTCTGACGAGGTGTCAGTTTAAGTGTGATATATTATTCAATTTGGTAAAGAAGGTGTAACCACTCTGTGGCAATCATGAGAATCACAGAAAAAAGTATACAAACACTTGAGACCCAAAAGTCATTTCACTGGCTAATGGTGTCTGGGCTTTGCTAATGGTTCCTATTTAAAGTGCAGGACACAATTTATGCATTTTTTAAAAGCCTATATAACACAACTAAAGAGACATTGTATTTCAATTACAGTATTCTACATTGTGCAAAAAGCAATGTCCCCAGTGCGACCTGATAATACTTCTGAAGGTGACATCAGAGGAAGGCAGCCAGGAGTACCTGAAACGACTCAAATACAAAAGTTCTCTCTTTCTACAGTCAACATGCTCAGTATCCATCCTAAATGATGTAGGGTGAATGTCCAGGCTAGTATCTCCACATATAAAGAAGGCAGTATAGTAGAGGGGCAAACAGCACAGGCAGTGGACTCAGAATGCCGAGTTGACATCTTATTATTCGACCGTGGGAAAACCCTTTAACTTCTCTGTGTCTCAGCTTCCTCACAGGGTAGATTGCATTACTGCTCACAATCTTTCCCACTTCGTGCTGGGAGTGAATTTTCTTCTCCTGCCCCATTGTCTTCAGGCATGAATGTGTGTCTTGCTTTGACTAATGACATGTGAATCACAGTGAGGTGGCCACTTGAAAGCAGTAACATTAATAGCCGTGCTGTAGTTTCACCGTAATCTTTCTTGCCTCTGCCACAAGACTCGGAAGGTCCTGGATGGAGGAAATTTCCTCTATCTGGTTCCATGATGCAAGATTGCTACTCAACCCGATAGACATAGCATGAGCAAGAAATAAACCATTGTATATTTATGCTTGAACTGATTTATCCAGCTCATGTATGATGGAGATAATAACAATAATCTAACAACTAGGTTGTGTCAGCATTAAATGAGACAGTATCCATAAAGCTATTATAAAGTGTTTAGCACAGGGAGAGCAATGTTAGCCATTGTTAATGTTATAAATGTATCTAAGTCAAGGATGAGGTTGTAATGATGATGGCATCGGATTGATAATGGTATCTGTTCTTTACAAATATACTCTTGTGCCTCATTCACAAAAAGTCACTAAGTGAGATTTGTTTTGTCCTACTTGTACATTTGGGAATTTATTGGAGGTTCGTGATGTCCCCAATAAAGATAGGGTCCCCTAGCAGACTGTGTTGCAAGAGATGAATCAAAGACACAGAAACAGAAATAATATTTAAGAAAGCAGGAAAATCAGGGGACCACCAGCTCTCTGGTGCCAAGGTGGCTCTGACTGAAATCCAGCACTTGCTTTTTATTCTCTTTGCCATGTTGCAATATACAATGATCTCATGTGAAAAAATCACGGAATACAATGATCAAAGATCTTGGGGCCCCCCCCAAAATCACAAGATGTCCTAGCTAATTTCCTTCACCTTTCTAGAATTGAAGAACACATAATTCTTCAGTAGGTACAATCCTTTTGATCAAGGTAAACAGACTAATTTAATCCCAAACTCAAACTATGCACATGGATATCAATCTCTAACTTCAGTAGCTGTGACCCATTTGATCAGGGAACAAAGAAACTACATGCTTTCCACTGGAGACTGGTTTTATATTAACTGAGGCATTGTTGAGAGAAAGGGAGAAAGGAACTTGGCCCATCGTTCAAACAATGGAAGCCCTGAGACCCTTCTCCCGGGCTGACATATGGCAATCTATCTCTACAGCCATGAGAAGTTTTCATGTCAGGCCGCCGGTGGCTTTTCATGCATGAGACCCCTTAGGCTCCGAGGTTGGAGCATGCTTTGCTGTACTCCCAGATCGCTGATATATATCCCCCAACTAGGTAGTTAACATCTGGCCTTATTTTGGGCTTCTGCTCAGGCAATTCCTTCACGTCCTATCCTCTCACAGCCTCAG
>CAUYSK010040074.1:0-11557 GCA_963575035.1 Avahi laniger | reverse complement strand
GATTAAAGCGGAGATTGACATGAGAACTGACAGAGAGGCAAGGACCAGATAGGGCATTACAGACCATGTTGAAAAGATGGAATGTATTCTGAGTATTATTGGGGAGCTGTCCAAGGTATTTGAGTAGGGTAGTTACATGGTATGATTTTCATTTTTAAAATGTGACTCTGGCTTTTTTGTGAAAAATACACTTTGGGAAATAGGACAACAAAAGTGAAAGCAAAGGCACCAATAAGAATGTTATTTCAGAGGCCGGGCGCGGTGGCTCACGCCTGTAATCCTAGCTCTGTGGGAGGCCGAGGTGGGCGGATCATTTGAACTCAGGAGTTCGAGACCAGCCTGAGCAAGAGCGAGAGACCCCATCTCTACTAAAATTAGAAAGAAATTAATTGGACAACTAAAACTATATAGAAAAAATTAGCCGGGCATGGTGGCGCATGCCTGTAGTCCCAGCTACTCGGAAGGCTGAGGCAGAAGGATCGCTTGAGCCCAGGAGTTTGAGGTTGCCGTGAGCTAGGCTGACGCCACGGCACTCTAGCCCGGGCAAGAGAGTGAGACTCTGTGTAAAAAAAAAAAATAATGTTATTTCAGTAGTCCAGGCTGGAAATGATAGTGATTTCGACAAAGAAGACACAGTAGAGGTCTGGAAAAGTGGTATTATTTGGAACATATGTTGAGGTATAGATCAGTGACATTTGCTAGAGGATTGTTTTTTAGAGAGAAGCCATGAGTAAATATTTTAACAGCTTTACATATACCACACAATTCATCCTTTTAAGTGTACATTTCAATGGGTTTTAATACTGAGCAGAATTGTACCAACATCACCTCAATTTTAGAATATTTTCATCATCCCCAAAAGAAACCCTGTACCCTTTAGCTCACAGCACCCAAAGACCCCACCCCCAGCTCTAGGTAGTTAACAAGCTTCTTCCTCTCTCCATACATTTGCCTGTTCTGGGAATTTAATGTAAATGCAATCATATAAAATGTGATCTCCTGTGAAAGACATTTTTACTTAACATAATATTTTCAGTGTTTATCCATGTTGCAGTATGTGTCAGTACTTATTTCTTTCTTTATTTTCTTTAAAGATAATGTTTTGCTCTATTGCCCAGGCTGGAGTGCAGTGGTACAATCATAGCACACTGTGGCCTGTAATTCTTGGGCTCAAGTGATCCTCCTGTCTCAGCCTCCCAAGTGTCTGGGACTACAGGTACACATCACCGAGTCTGTCTAATTTTTGTTTTCTACTTTTTGTAAAGAGAGGTCTTGCTGTGTTTTCCAGGATGGTCTTAAACACCTGACCTCAAGTGATGCTCCCACCTCAGCCTCCCAAAGTGCTGGGATTACAGGTGTGAACCACCGTGCCTGGCCTTCATTTCTTTTTATGGCCAAATAATATTCCACTCTATGGATATACCACATTTTGTTAGTCCCTTCCTCAGATGGTTGGTCGTTTGACTATTAGGAATAATGATCTTAAGAACATTTGTGTACAAGTTTTTGTGTGAGCATTTCTTTCTCTTGGATATAGATCTACTAGTGGAACTGCTAGGTCAAATGGTAATGGCTTAATTGTATGAAGAACTGCTAGGTGAAATGGTAATGGTTTAATTGTATGAGGAAATTACATCAGTAATTATGTGTAATTCACTATATTCTGCTGTTGTTGGGTAAAGTATTCTATAGATGTCTGTTAGGTCCAGTTTGGTCATAGTATTGTTCACCTTCTAGTTTTTTGTTTATCTTCTGTCTAGTTATTATGGAAAGTAGAACATTCTATTTGGCTTAACCTGTGGCTGAAGTTGCCTCAAAAGCAGCGGCAGGGGAGTTCCTTCAAGGGACTGTCTCATATCATCATGAGATGGGACTAGCAGGAATTCTGAAGAAAGAAGCATTAAGGCCAGCAGGATCAGTCCAAATCATTTATTAGGGGAACTTAACTACAAAGCACTGCAGCATTCTCAGAGCAAAAATATTAAGATATTTGGAGACCTTGAGCATTCATTCCTTAACTCTATGAGTTTCTTTGTAGATCCTTTGAATTTTCTTCATACAAAGTCATGTCATCTGTGAGAAATCTAGTTTTATTTTTTCCTTTTTTTCCAATTCTTATAACATACCCAATTCTTTTATTTCCTTTTCTATTAATAGTTTTATTTTTCTGATTAGGACCTCAGGAATAATGCTGTATATAACTGTTAACAATAAACATTCTTTTCTCCTTTCTTAGGTTACAGGGAAAACTTTCAGTATTTCACCATTAAGTATCAGGTTTTTAATAAATTTATGTAAATTCCTGTATTAGGTTAAAGATGGCAAGTTTGGTAAATTTTTTTCTCATGGATGGTATTGAATTTTGTCAAACAATTTTTATACCTATACTGAGATAATCTTCTCTTTTCTCTTTCAAACTGCAAAGACAGTTAAAACATTTATTGATTGTCTAATATAAACCACCCTTACATTTCTAGAGTAAGCATGGTATGCTAATATTTTGCTTAGGCTTTTTGATTATATGTTTATGAGTAAAATTATCTTGTTATTTTTATTTTGTGTACTGTCTCTGTTGAGTTTTTGTATCAAAATTATAGTAGCCTCATGAAATCAGTTGGAGAGTGTTCTATTCTCAGTTGTAATATTCAAATTATTTCCTTCTCAAGAGCTAGAATCTGGATGTGCATGATACATGTGAGTATACATGTAAAGATTTTTAACTATTTATGTAATTTCCATAATATTAGAGGATTATACAAATTTTCTACTTCTTAAGTCAACTTGGTAAATAATATTTGGTACACATTTATCCATGTTAAATAAATTTTCAAATGTATTCATATAAATTTTCCATAATATATTTGTACCATTTTGATATCTAAAATATCTGTATCAATGTCCCTTTTTATTACTGATATTTATTATTTGTCACTTTTTATTTTTTCTTGATTGATTTTATCAGAAATTAGTCAATTTTATTAGTTGTTATAATAAATCTACTTTTGGCATCATTCATCTAACATATTTTTTTCTTTCTAAATGTTTTCGTTTTTTATAAAAGTAATGCATATGCATTGCAAGACTTTGAAAAATCTTTACACTTAGAATTTTAAAGATTAGTAGAAGCAGTTTTCTTTTACTAATGTAACTAGTCTTCCAAAGCTAAAATAGGAATAAAATGCAATATGTTACAAAAATGGAAAAGACAATAAAGCCTTTACGTAGATCTGCCAAATAAAAATGCTTCATAGCAGTATAACTTTATATTTATTATATTTTTTAAAAATCAACTAGTCTAGGGAATTTTTAGGAGTCTTCTCAGCATTTAAAAATAAGGCTAAGAAAAAGATATTAATACATTTAAAAAGTCAATAACCTATGCCTATCTCAATTTAAAATAATTTCATTTAATACCATATAATGTATATAGCCTCTGATGATACATAACTGAAGATATATGATATATTATATGCAATTTATGCTTCACCATGTTGTTTTTTTTTCCAGAATAATACAGGGGTACAAAATGTTTAGGGTTCTTGGATTGCTTTTCTACTGCTTGAGTCAAAGTTATAGGTGTGCCCATCAATCCAAGTAGTATACATTGTACCCATTAGGTATGATTTCATCCATCCCCACCTCCCCGCTCCTCCTGCTTGATTTCCACCGTGTTTTACTTCCATCTGTTCATGTGAGTGCTGATTTGTTAGTTCCAATTTAATAGTGAATACATTAAATTGTTTGTTTTTCCATTCTTGTGACACTTCACTTAGGACACTGGTCTCCAGTTACATCCAGATTGTTGCAAAGAGTATGAATTCTTTTTTATGGCTGAGTAATACTTCAGGGTATACGCATACCACATTTTGTTAATCCACTCATGAATTGATGGGCACTTGGGTTGATTCCACATCTTTGCGACTGTGAATTGTGCTTCAATAGACATTTGAGCGCAAGTGTCTTTTTGACAAAATGGCTTTTTTTACTTTCAGTAAACTCCCAGTAGTAGTATTGCTGGATCAAATTCCAGTTTCTTATATAGTTTTTCCAGTCATGTACTTTTAGCATCTGTTTTATACTAAAATATGTCTCTTATAAGAATAGTAAACTTTTCAATTTTTCAGTTTTTGTCATTTAAAAAATTTTGTGTTTAGTGTTTTTCCATTTATATTTAAAATGCAATTATTGATTTGTTTCCATTTGTCTACCATCTTGCTCTGTCTTTCCTGTTTATCTCCTCTGTCTCTTGTTCTTTTTATCCTCCATTCCTTACCCTGTTTCATCAACTGAGTACTTTTTAGTATTGAATTTTATCCTGTCTATTGGCTTTTTAGCTAAGCCTCTTTGTGTTGTTTCGCAGGTTAACGAAGCCTGTTTTTATGCTCTTCCAGGTCTTCATTTCTCTCCATGTTTTATTCTGGATGGTCGCTATATACATCTTTTTAAGTTCACTGATTCTTTCTTCTTCAGATTATAATATGTCAATTTAGTCCATCTGGTGACTTTTTTTCACTTAAGAGATTAGATATTTCAGTAATATACATTTCATTTATGTTCTTTCTTTTTGAATTTTTTTTTTTGCCTAAAATGCCTCTTTTGTTCATTCATTATGTCCATCTTCCTTTACATCCTTGAACATCTTTATAATAACTTCTTCAAAGCATTGTTTGATAACTCTAGCATTTTGAACAACCCTGGGTCTCATCCTATTACTAATTTTTTTCCTGACTAGCATCACATTTTCCTGCTTCTTTGCACATCTAGTAATTTTTTGAAAGAATGTATGTGTCTTCCTTTAAGGGTGTTGTTGATATTTTCAAGACAGAAAGTTAGTTTATTGATAAATCAGATTGATCCTGTTCAGGACTGATTTTAGACTTGCTAGATTAGATTTAGAGTGGTCCTTATTCTCAGGCTAGACTAGCTTTGCTTCTAAATTGTGGCACTTTGGGATCACGACTCTGTCCATGGTACCCAGGGAAGTATCTGCAGTCTAATTGGTTGGAAATCTAACACCTAGAAATATACATTTGTAACTTTTGTTTATATCACGCATCCTCTATTTATCTTTATCCAATAATTATCATGTAGTATCACCCTGTGCATGTACATTGCAATATTTGGACAAAGTCTTAAGAGTATTCCCATATAGATTTCTGGAGCTCCTTCTAAGGTCAGCTTCCTTTCTCCATTACATTGCCCCACAAATCCCATCTACCTCAACATTTCTGAAATCTGATATCTCCTTCCTTTCCTGACCGACATCCATGGTCTCTATTTCCCTGTGCTGTGATTTGCAAATGATACCCAGGAAGATACTTGAAATCAACGTGCAGTTCGTGTTGTGTTTCTTTCTCTCAGAAACCACCACTCTGTTCTGTCTTTTGTTAAATATCTGAAAAACAATCATTCCATGTGCTTTGTCCAGTTTTATAATTGTTTGCATGAGAAAATAACTTCAATACTTGTGGCCTTTGAGAGGTGTGGTGTCATTAAGGCTGTTAACCGATAATCCTTTTCTTTCAGTTTTGTAGCAGCTTTGTGCATTCCTACATGTTTGAAAACAGACTGGGCAATATAATTTGCATTCACCAATGAAATAAAAAGTGATGTGTTGCTTTCAAAAGAAAGTTAAGACAGTGCTCCCTTGGCCTTATCCCTTTTCCTTGTTGCAACAATCTTGAAAGAATGAAGCCTTCTTCACTTGAATCTCTCAGTAATTACAGTAATCAACACACCTCTGCTGACCCATGCTGGAAATGAGCATGTACAAAAAATAATCTTTGCTGGGCTAACCCACTCAAATTTAGGGAATTGTTTTACTGCATCATAAACTAGATCATTCTTTCTGATATAATAGCTTTCATCCAAATCCAAAATCTATTTGATGCTTCTTTGAGAACCATAAATAATGTTCTTTAAAACAACAATTCTAAGCATCCCATGTAATCATAAAAATACATATAAGCTATAACAAATGAATAATAATACACAGTTGTCTAAGAATATCATAATTTATTACAGTCAGATTATAATAAAACTGTATGATAGTAATATTTCTTAAATTGTTTATCTTGAAATGAATTCTTGTTTAGTGTTCGATTTACTGATTTATAACACTAAAACCATGTCCCCACTAACTAAATTTCAGAGACAAAAAAAGCTGACTGTTATCAAGAGTAAATACAAAATTATTTTTAGGTAAAAATTAAATGTCAATAAACACACTTCAAATATCCTTATTAAAAAGCATAAATTGTAGTAAAAATAAATATACTAAGAGTCACTCTATGTCAAGGATTAGTCATAGTCTAGTAATCTATGGGGTGCTTTTATATTGTTTTCTTTGCAATTTCTGAGCCTATTAAAGCTTAAAAGTAAGAGATTGCAGGTTAGAAATCAGATGTACTCTAGATGCAAGGTGTTCTGTCTTATTTCAGTGTCATATGATGTTCAGGAGAGCATGGAATACTTTTTGGGCTCCCACAAAGGTTAAAGATGTTAAACATTCTCAGCCACTTCAATCACATTCTACACACACAAAAATAGACAATGGAAGAAGATCTAAAGGCATAATCAGTGATTCAGTTTTTCAAATTGAGAGTAACAACTTGAATACTAGACTACACTAAATGTATGTCCAATTTTCCAAAAAATTATTATGAAGCATACAAAAAGGCAAAAAAAATGACCAAGAGCTAAAGCAATAATCAAAATCACACTCAACTATGACACAGACTTTGAAAGTATAGAGATTTTACATTAAAACTATGATTAATATGTTAAAGCTATAAGATAAAAGGTAGATAGCATGGAGGATGAGATAGGTACTTGCAGGAGACAAATGAAAATTATAAGAAAGAATCAAATGGAACTCAAACAACTATCTATATGGGGGTAGGAAGGGAACACTGACCCTCTGCCTCACATCAGGCAAGAAATTAATTTGAGATGTATCATAGACCTAAACATAAAAGCCAAAACTATATAGATCCTAGAAACAAGGAAACAAAGAATAATATCTTCATGATGTCAGACCAGTCAATGATTTTATGGTACACAAGAAATATTGACCATTGTAGAAAAATTAATAATATTTACTTCATCAAAACATAAAAAAATCTGTACCTTGAAAACCACCATAAAGAAAGGAATAAACAAGCCACAAATTGGTTGAAAACATTAGAACACAAATATTTTTACCAAGGACTGCATCCACAATATGCAAGGAATTCCTACATTCCAATAATGAAAGACAAACAACTCAATAAAAAAAAAATAAAGGCTGTGCAAAAGACTTGAATAGGCAATTCAGAAAAGAAAATATGTGAGTGCTAATATGGACATGATGAAAGTGTTCCATATTATTAGTCATCAGAGGAATAAAAATTAAAACTAAAAATGAGATCCTAGTATGCATACAAAATAGAGTGGGAAAATTTTTAAAAACCCAATCAAAATGTTGCTAAGAATGGGAAGTAACTGGAACTCTTAGACATTCCTGTTTGTAGTACAAAATGGTACAAGCATTTTGGAAAAGATCTTGGTGATTTTTTAATGATTTGTATAAATATGCTACTCCATGACCTAATAATTCCATTCTTAGGGTTTCACCAAAAGATATAAAACTCATTCCCACAAAAGACCTATACTTTCAACAGAGCTGAAGTCTGGAAACAACCTAAGTGTTCGGCAATAGAAAAATAAATAATCAAATTGTGATATATTCATACAATGGTATCTACTCACTGATAAAGGAGGAAACTACTGATACCTTGGCTGATTCTGAAAAGCAAAGCAAAAAACCGCTATGCTGTGTGGAAGAAGCTTGACACAAAAGAGAATATATGACAACATTTCATTCATATGAAATTCTAGAACAGAAAGAACCAATCTATGGTGACAAAATCAGAACAGTAGATTTCTGTTTTATTCTATATCTTAATAGATGTGTGGGTCTGTTGTATATTAACATCCTAAACTCCAATACCTGTCAATGTGACCTTGCTTGCATTTGTAATCAAGTTAAGAGGAGGTCACGCTAGAGTAGGGTATGTACTAACCCTGTATTACTGATGTCCTTATGAGAAGAGGAGAGGATATACAAGAATAATGACATATGATGACAGATGGCATATGATGATGGAAGCTTTCAGAGTCAACACCCAGGACTTCTGGTAACCACCAGGAGATAGGAAGAAACAAGGAAGTATCCTCCCCTAAAGCTGTCAGAGAGAGCATAGATCTACTGACAACCTTATTTCAGACTTCTATGTTCCAGAACTGTGAGAAAATAATTATATTTCTATTGTTTTAACTCACTCAGTTTGCCATATTTTCTTATGTCAGCCCTAGGAAACTAATGCAGGTCACACAGGTGTATACATTTCTCAAAACTTACTGTGTGTGTGTGTGTGTGTGTATATAGTTGTATATAAATATAATGTATATATAGTTATATACAATAACTATAATGTATAGTTACTTATATATAACGTATATATATAATTGTATTAGTAATATAAATATATTTGTTAGCAAGTGTATTTTTATTCACATATAAATGTACATACATATGTCCATCCATTTTAAAATGTATACACTATATCTCAATAGTGTTTCCTAAAATACTTTATGACAAGAAATTTGAAAATTATTTCAAATGAGCAATTCTTAGAAAAATATTACTTAACAAATATGGCTTAAAAAGATATAGAAAACTGGAAATCCTTTAACCATTAATTACATTGTATCATAAATTTAACATTTTCTAACAAAAAATAAATGCCAGGCATAGAAAAATGATTATTTCTTATAATTTGTATATTTCCTTGTTTTTATGTAAAATATCATCCTTTTCCAATTGTTATATTTTATTTTTTCATCTTGATACACAAGTTAAAGATTCAGTAAAATATTTAATGGGAGTATATGTAGCAAGATCTAAATTGTGAAAAACTCTCAGAAAAAAACTGAAAGTATCTTTATAATCTTTAAGTAGGACAGATTTTTGTAAATGAGCCATAAATAGCACAATCCACAAAAAAACTTTGATAAATGTTACTACATTAAAAAGAAAGACTAGTATCTACTTATATTTTATGCATTCATGACGCACCTAACTTTTTCTAAAATTTGTTTTTTACATATCTAGGCTATGTGGCTCATCTGTGAGTTTTTTCAAATTGTCTCAAATCTCCAAAAGATTTTCCAATGTATTTATTGAAAAAAATCTGCAGATAAGTGGACCCATGAAGTTGAAACTCATGTTGTTCAAGGGTCAACTGTACTTCAAGTGTAGATGATACCATGTTGCTTTCCAAACTGGCATATTGATCTACGTTTCCATGGAAGAGTATGCATCATTGCAAACACTGTATTATCACACTGGGTGATTTTTAACAATCTGAGTGAGCAAAAGTTATGCTACTGTGGTTTAAATTTACCATTCCCTGATTACTGTTGGGGTAAATATTTATTTTGTGTTTATTAGCCATTTTTTTCCTCTAAAATGCCCACTTGGGTATTTTCCCATTTTTATACCTGATTTTATATTTGTTGCAGTTTTATATTTGATGAAGTATTAAATAATAATTACATAAAATTAACTGTAGTACACACTGTAGTACTGTAATAACTTTGTAGCCACCTCCTGTTGCTATTGCAGTGAGCTCAAGTGTTGCAAGTATCTGCTTAAAACAGCCCTGTGATGGCAGTATATCGTCTGCTTGAGTATCTCCAGTAAATTGCTTATCACAGTAAAAAGTGAGCCCTCATGGCTCTCTGGTATTTTTCATTGCGTTTAGTGCAGTACCATAAACCTTGAACAACACCGTGGAACTCATATGAAGTGTGACTGGTGATGCTACAAATGCTCCCAAGAAACAGAGAATAGTCGAAAAGTCCTGACATTGCAAGAGACAGAGGAATTGCTTGATAGGTAGCATAGAATGAGGTCTGCATCTGTGGTGGCCCGCCATTTCTGGACAAGTGAATCTTGTGTAAGGACTATTGTAAAAAAAAAAAAAAAAGAAAAGGAATTTGTGAAGCCATCACTGCCGCTCTACTAGCAGGTGCGAAAACTTTGCACTTTTTGTGAAATAATTTTTATCTTATATTGAAAATATAGCTTTTATGTGGGTGCAGGATTACTATAAGAAAGGCATACCTATAGACTCTACTATGATTTGAGAAAAAGAAAGTCATTATATGACTTAAAGAATGCATAAAGAACATTAAAACACTAGAGAAAATATTTGAATATATTTTGAATACTTGAATCCTTTCATAGAAGTTATTATTTTGTTTACATCTTTTCTCTCTTTTGCCTGCCAATTCTCTTCCCTGCTTCTGTTCCTAACTTCTCTTTGTTTGATTTTGAAGTTTTTGACATAAACTTCCTTAGAGATCTTCCTAAGGAAGCATTTAGTCTTGGTACTTTAGTTAGCAAGTTGATGTTTAAGATAACTGAGAAAATATGGTTCTGCCTGAATAATCCCATCTCCCATGATCTACTTGCTAAGGAATCAGAGCTCCTTACCCAGAGTGATCCAGGCACACTGCTTTCCTGCAATACTGAAGGCATCATTGGTTGAGATAAGGTTGAACTAGACATTTACTGCTCCTCTGAACAACTCGATCCTGCTTTGACTTAGCCTAGAGAACATGAAACCCAGCAACATGAAAAACAGATAAATAACACAATACATGTTAGGATATAATAAAATCAGTTTCATAAATTCTCATATATTAACTTTAAGCATAAATATTTACAACAATTGACTGTATCTGTTATTAACAGTCAGTCCATTTTGCATTGCTATAAAGGAATGCATGGGATTGGGTAATTTATGAAGAGAAGAGATTTATTTGCAGACTGTACAAGGAGCATGGCACCTTGCACATGGCACCTTCTAATGAGGGTTTCAGAGAGTTTCCAGTCAAGGTAGAAGGGGAAGGGTAGCAGGAGTGTCACATGGTGAGAGAGAGAGCAAGACAGGGGAGGGGAGGTGCCAGGTTCTTTAAAACAATAAGCTCCCCTGTGAACTAATAAAGTGAGAACTCACTCATTACCACAGGAGGGGATCTCCCCCTCCCACTTGGGGATCTCCCACTTGGCCCACCTCCAACAGTTAAGATCAAATTTCAACCTGAGATTTAGAGGGAACAAACATCCAAACTATATCAACATATTTTACTGTTTTCCATTTGCAGAAAAGGAAAATGATGTATGTAAATGTAATATCATCAAAATTATTTTCTGATTTAAAATATTTATTTACTATCAATGCATCGCTAATTGCTTGCAATTTTGCCTTCTGTAATTATGCTAATATGGTGAATAAAATGTAGTCTGCAGTATTAATTTTTATATCTATTTTTCAATTGGCTGAATCTACATGCATTTATTTTTTTATTTTTTTTTTTTTGAGACAGAGTCTCACTCTCTTGCCTGGGGCGAGTGCCATGGCGTCAGCCTAGCTCACAGCAACCTCAAACTCCTGGGCTCAGGCAATCCTACTGTCTCAGCCTCCCAAGTAGCTGGGACTACAGGCAT
>CAUYSK010040073.1:0-10187 GCA_963575035.1 Avahi laniger | reverse complement strand
TATACGAGGTGCTAGATCACCATCGTTTCTTATAATTGAGTAGTGTTCCATTGTACACATATACCATATTTTATTAATCCATTCATGGATTGATGGGCACTTGGGTTGTTTCCACATATTTGCAATTGTGAATTGTGCTGCCATAAACATTCAAGTGCAGATGCCTTTATTATAGAATGACTTTTGTTCCTTTGAGTAGATGCCTAATAGTGGTATTGCTGGATCAAATGGTAGTTCTACTTGCAGGTCTTTGAGGTATCTCCAAATTCTTTTCCACAGAGGTTGCACTAATTTGCAGTCCCACCAGCAGTGTAAGAGTGTTCCTATGTCTCCACATCCTCGCCAGCATTTGTTGCCTTCCAATCTTACTGGAGTTAGGTGATATCTCATTGTGGTTTTGATTTGCATTTCCTGAATGATTAGAGATGTTGAGCATTTCTTTATATGTTTTCTGACCATTATTCTGTCTTCTTTTGAAAAATTTCTGTTCATGTCTGTCTCCCATTTATTGATGGGGTTGTGTGATTTTTTTCTCTTTGATTTTTTTGAGTTCTAGATAGATTCTTCTTATCAGCCCTTTATCGGATGTGTAGAGAGCAAATATTTTCTCTCATTCTGTAGGTTGTCTGTTCACTCTAATGATAGTTTCCTTGACAGTACAAAAGTTTTTTGATTTGATGAGGTCCCATTTATTTATTTCTGTAGCTGCTGTGATTGCTTTGGGGGGTCTTATTCATAAATTCTTTGCCTAAGCCAATGTATGAAAGAGTCTTCTCTACATTTTCTTATAGGATTCTTAAGGTGTCATGCCTTAGGTTTACATCTGTTATACATCTAGAATTGATTTTTGTAAGAGGTGAGAGGTGGGGATCCAGTTTAAATATTCTGCATGTAGCTATCCAGTTTTCCCAGCAACATTTATTGAAAAGGGATTCTTTCTTCCAGCGTATATTTTTGTCTGCTTTGTCAAAGATTAGATGACAATATGTGGATGGTTTCACCTCTGGATTCTCCATCCTGTTCCAAAGGTCTATGTCTCTGTTCTTGTGCCAGTACCATGCTGTTTTAGTTACTATCGTCTTGTAGTACAGCTTGAAGTCTGGTAGACCTCCCAGTTTGTTCTTTTTGTTTAAGATTGCTTTGGCTATACGAGGTCTTCTCTGGTTCCATACAAAGTGTAGAATTATTTTTTCTAAATCTGTAAAGAATGATGCTGGTACTTTGATGGGGATTGCATTAATTCTGCATATTCTCTTTTTTTACTGTTTGTGCCCTCCCCTTTCTCCATAATACCCACTAAGAATTCAGATTCTAGAGTCCAGACTGGTTGGGATTTTTTTAAAAAACATACACAAGTCCCACTGCTTACTAGCTTACCTGGGATCCCTGAGCAAGTTACTTTACTGCTGTCAGACTTAATTTCTCATGTGCAAAATGGAGATATTAATAATGGCAACTCCATATAGCTGTCATGAGGATTAAATATAATAATGAAGTACCTTTCATGGGGCTTGGTACAAAGAAGAGTTTAGCAAATGTTACAATTAGTATTATTTTCAAGTTTCTAAACATATTCTAACACTTTATTTTCTTAACATCTCTTCTTTCATCTTGTCACTGCCACTTTCCTAGTATACTTTTGGTCTGTTTTTATTAAGCTGCTGTTTGTTTGCCTTTGCTTTACTACGTGGCAATGGAAAAGCTAGATTTAAAAATGTGGATTCTTGTTTCAGGACCCTGCATTTGAATTGACTTGTTATTTCTAACACAGGAGGACTGCATTATAGGACCAATGACTAGAAATGTAAATAGTGGGATATTTTTGTGTAACTCAGGTATGCATCTTTGGGCACCCTTTATATTGGAGAGCTAGAAGAGAAGCCTGCTGATAAGATGATTTAAAATTACAAAGAGCAATATGTGTAATTACTTACTCTGTTTTTTTCCTGTGGTTAGTGGATTCTTTTATACTTACCTGCAAGTTTCTAATGTCAGCTAGTTTTGTGAGAAAAAACTCCCACATCACGTATCTGTCCATTTTAGAGGAAGAATAAATATAAAATATGGTACAATATCAGTGGATGGAACAGATGCTCCAACTAGTTGAAGGCATTTCCTTGTCTACAGCTTCATCATGCATTAAGAGTGACTTTCTAGGCCAGCTCCAGATGAAAAGTGCTTATTTTAGAACCATCATTTTTTGTTTCCCTAGCAAGGCTGTGACATCATGTCAAAGTTTTCACACTCAAAATTGGGGCCCGCATAGTCTTCTTAATTCCTCTTGTACAACTTATATTTTGAAAAGTTTCAATTTACTCATTAAATGTAGCCAAGCTCAAAATATGCTAGAGAGAGAGAGAGAGGGAGAGAGGGAGAGAGGGAGAGATTGAGAGAGAGATTCTTTTCATGCAGGTAACTTTAAATAACATTTAATAAATAGATTTTTACCTATGCCTACCCTGGTATCTACAATTGTTGTCTGTTACCTAGGAATTAAATATTGAGCAGAAAGGTACTATCACTATAGTAACTGGAAGGGCATTGGAGCGTTGAAAATGTGGGAAGATGTTAAATTTAGATCAAAGTGAGTGTATGTCACATTATCAATCCTATTCCTGTAGGAGCTGATTTTCTTCAACAGATCTTCCTTATACATCACATAAAAGGCCTTTTTCTCTCCTTCGTGACAATTTTCAAAACTGTTCAATTTAGCAAGTTTGGGGTTTTTTTTCATTTTCAGAAATAATTGTGTTTTTTTCTTTTTTCAAATTATAACTTGAATAACCATGTCCCTAAGCTATTTAGCTTTTGCTAGATGATAAGAAGTACAAATGTCTTGTGTTTTCTGGATACACACTTTCAAAGAATACTGTTTTTTAAGATCAGAAATACACTACCTGACCTGTGTTGTGACTATTTGCTATGAATCATTTTAAGCTGGCATGTTGTAGGATTTTAGCGCTTTTTGTGGCATTAACCTCCTTACCTGCAAACAAACAGCCTTCAAACTACCCAGATGAGATCAAATATTTGATGGCATTTATATTTTTCTAGGTGTCAGAAAGAAAAATTTAATAGCACAAAGTTAAATGCCTTTAGGAGGAAAAAAGTGACTATATGGATGTTTGACATCAAAGACAGAAATATCTTTCATCTGTTTAGTGCTCCCAAACTCCAGGCAGTCTTTTTTATTTTGTATTTTTTCTGCATTTCCTTTCCCTCCTGGCTCTCTGAATTATAATTAGGGACCCGGAGGACAGATCTGACCTTCACTGCCACTCATTTTTAGTAATACACAAAGTCTAATGAAGGATCGTTCTGCTTCTTCACAAATGATTGATTCTGCTTCTCTGGTGTTCCCGACACAAATCTGCAGAGTGCTGGCAATTGTCTTAAAAACAGTAAACTCCCAAAGGAAGACTGCATTCCAAGCAGTGTAAATGCACGTGTTCCTAGTTATAGTCTTGCTTCATCCATTGTCTATTGTTGTCTAAAATTAACAAAAGCTCATGACCCAGCTTTTGTCTAAGGCTTTCAGGAAAAGTTGACCACCCTAGGATTGTGTCTCTGTGGGAGCCAGGTGAAGGGCAGAAAGGCTGTATTTGTTTTCCAAGCAGATCCCCTGATAAGGCAGGCACCTCCCATTGGTCTAGACTAAAGAGTGGAAGAGAGATATGGTGTTTCCCTGGTTCAACATGACAAGCTGGATACGTTTCCTAACAACGTAAATATATCTCCCTTCTGTTCTGCCCAGAAAGTCCGAGGAGAATGAGATACAGTCCATTACCGAAAAAGAAATATTCCTATTAATAAGTAACTAATCCAGATACACATAGAGTTCAGAGGATTTCCAAAGGTGAAGTATTTATTTTCCAACTAGTTTTCTGATGGTTCTTACAGAGTCTGTCTTGGATGGGAACCTGGGAATCACTTTCGTCTGCAATCCCCTTCCTCTCATCATGTCTTCGGCAAACCTACTCCTCTCTCTGCGGTGCTGGTCCCATCTTGACCATGGGAGGAGCAGTGAGATCCTTGAGCTCATGATGACAGTTTTTCCTAAACAAATCGACCTTCATCATGCTTGGATTCTCCCTCATAAGAAGAGGCTTAGGCATTTCAGAATTTTCTGATGAGAGCATTTGAAATAAAGATGAACGCTTTTTCTTATAAAATTGACCACTGCTGATAGCATAACATATTTGAAATTTCTTACCCTTATGTCTCTATTACAAAAATTTCCTTACCACAAGTAAAGAAGGAAGAAAAAATAAGGAAAAAAATATATATCCATTCAAGAAGTCCAAATATGAACTAGCGCCTTCTTTGAGCCAAGGATTGTAGCAGATGCTGGGGCACCGAAATGAATAATTCATAGCCACGATCTCAGTGCCTATGAATTCAGAACTTAACTGGGGGTGGGCTGGGGTGGGGGTGGTAAACAGACACATAAAAAAATTAATGGCAATGCAGTCCTGTGAGAACTTGCATCTAGATGTGAACAAAGTGTTGTGTTAGCTCTGAGGAAAAACACTGTTACCCGGGGGAACATGCGCAAGTGGGAGTCAGGTACAAGAACACAAAGGAAAGCACACACCTTGATTGATTTTCCTGGGACTCAGCCTCCCCAAAGCCAATTCCACTGTGGACCTGTGCCCTTTTACACAATGGGATCTCGTTCCACACCCAGTGTTTAACTATTGTGACGCAGACACAGCGAGAGAATGCCCGGAGTGTACAGGCAGGAGGAGGTGGCATGGGTTTGAATTAGCTATGGTGCGCCAGCCACTGTATGAGGTACTGGCCTGCTAGGGCTGCCGTGACAAAGTTTTTATTACAGACTGGGTGGCTTAACAGCAGAAACGTATTGCCTCATAGTCCTGGAGGCTAAAAGTCCAAAATCAAGCAGTCAGCAGGTTTGGTTGCTTTGGAGGCTTCTCTCTCCTTGGTTAGTAGATGGCTGTCGCCGGAGTGAAACGGTGTAATGCCTTTCGTCATTCATCACAAGGGTCACGGCCGACACTCCTGAACAAAAGACAGGTTGGCAAGAGAAAAGCATAACAAATTGTTGATCAATGTTATACATGACATAGGAGCCTTCAGAAATGAGGACACAGAGATCTGGGAAAACTGTGTGCTTTTATGCTTAGGTTCAATGAAGAATAGAAATGTGATTAGACAAAAAGGATGTGAGCTAATGGTAATAAATAGAGGAGGCAATTTAGCAAGGCCTGTCTGTTCAGATTCTTCTTGGCCTCTCTGTGTGCTGCATTCCTTCCTCCAGGGACAGGGCAGGACACCTGTCACTTGAGGGTCTTCAAGGGAGAAGGGAAGTCAGAGAGGGACATTTCTAGGTTTTATGGCTCATTTTGTGGGAAAGGACTTCCGGTGTTTGTGACCCACCTCGAGGGGTGAAAGGGGAGAGGGAGAAAGGAGGGTGGGAAGTCAGAGAGACCTTGCTTCTGAGGCCCTCCCAATCTCTTCCAGTTCAAAGTACTCGCCATGCCAAGATGCCATTCTTAGGAGTATCGTACTCTGAGCCCCAACACTCTCTTCTTTCAATGTCGTCACATGGTCTTTCCTCTGTGAATGTCTGTGTCCTGATCTCCTCTTCTCATAAGGACACTGGTCATATTGGATTAGAACCCAACCATATGACCTCACTTTACCTTAATCACTTCTCTAAAGGCTCCATCTCTGAATATAGTTACATTCTGAGGTACAAGTGGTTAAAATTTCAACATATGAATTGGGGGAGGGGAACATAATTCAGCCCATAACATAGGGTCTCGAAACATTTGGGAAGGTATGGTGAGGAAGTTTCAGCTGAGTTCCTCCTTCAGGGGAGAGAGAGAGAGGGAGGGAGGGAGGGAAGGAAGGAAGGAAGGAAGAAACAGAGAGGCAGGATGGAGGATGAGGGAGAAAGGGCAAGAGAAAAAGAGAGAGACAGAAACAAAGACAAAGAGAGAAGGAAGATTTTTGGTTTTCTTAGGCTTTGTAGGAGGACTAAGATTAGGTGGGGATGACCAACAGGTTTCAACTCACGTCTGCAGTGGACTGGTGGGGGCAGCCTGGAGCTCTGCACTGGGAGTCAAGAGGGGAGAATGGAACAAACTGGTTGTCATCCCATAGGATGGCACTTTCCTCTGTGTCCTTCAGGAAAAATAAACTTAAGGGAAAAACAAAATCTACAAATGCTGTGACATTCTGCCATACATATTAAATGACAATTGAAACTTCCTGCTATTACTCCACCACCAAATATTCATTTTTTCAATTATTACCAGTTCTTAATTGCCTGCTAGTTCAGCCGAGCACAGAAGTTAAGAGCATGGGCCCTGCAGTCAGACAGCCTCGCACTGGGGGCCCAGCTGTGCCACTTCCATTGGGACCTTGAACAATCCCATCTTCTCTGGGCCTCATTTTCTCCTCTGTAAAATGGGAATAAAGACTGTGCCTTCCTCAGAGGGTTCCAGTGAAGACTATCTGAGATAATATATATAAAGATTATTGTCATTACTATTAATACTTTTCAGGGGCTGTACATAATAGGCTTTATATATTTTATCTATTTTAACCTCTATAAAAATCTTAGGAGGTATATATTATTATATTAGCCCCAGCATCCTAGTATTCTACCTACTTTTGCTATCACCGAGGACTATTTCCACGAGAAGATTCATAAGAGCTTTACTCTCTGAAACTGATAGAAACCTTAATATTTTCAAATTAAAAAAAAAAAGAAAGGGCAGCTTTAAGATCACTTCCTTCCTCTCTCCTTTGCATGGTGCATTCCACCCTGTGCATAGCTGCTCTCCTGGCACAGTTCCTATGACAACCTCTCTCTGAAATATTTTTCTGCTCTCCCCACACATCCATAGTACTCATGGTTCTTCTTGTTACTAGGGAAGAAAAAAGACCTATCAAATAAAATTATAAGTAAAGGACTACCTTTTGTTAATAGAGAATCTCAAAAAGAGCCCTTACACTACAACAGCCAAGGCAGTAAATTGCTTTGAACTGTTTTATTTAAATGTTATAAAGCCTCACATGTACTCATTCCCTCCAGCACAGTAATTGGTAACCTGTATAATTGGATCTTATAATTATGAGGTGGCTATTACCACTAATACAAAGCAAAGCAGAAGTACACTTTCATTTTGATGCTGGGGCTTTCTTAAAATCTTGTTCTTGATGTTCCTTTTGATTTTATTCTCTGTTGTAATTTGTTTTACAATACCATGGTATGTAAATATTGGGAACTGTGTGTGCCCAAAGTAACTCTAACCTATACCCTAGGGATCAATTAGCATATGAGGTGGCCTAATAGAATTAATACTCTAAAAATTGACGTGGCGTTCAAAAGTATTTGTTTATTATTTAGCACATTAGAATTTTTAACTGGTGAAAGTAGTGGAGTTTAAGTCCTGTGATCGTTGGAAGTCAGGCACCTCCACGTTTGAATGAGTTATATATAAATAAGTACCTGTCTGGGCCAGCAGTTCATAGCAGAGGAGCAGCTTCCAGATCCAAGGCCCCATTGGCCCTGGGTCCCTCCCCTTAGCAGACAATCTCGTCATCTGATCTCACCAAAAGCCCTGAACTTTCACCCATCAGAACACACCTGTCTCCATCTTGCAGAGATCCTTTCATGAAGGTGCTGTTCAAGGGTTCAGAGATTCTAAGTATACACAGGCTGTGTAATTGTTTTGTGCCTGTTTGCTAGCAAATATTTCTTTGCTTAGATTAATATGATCTTAAATGTGCCTTGGCGATAGCTGCCTGGTAGTAAGGAGGTGAGTTGGAAACACAGAGCTGACACTCCCTCTAACTACCAGAGGGTTCCAGTGGAGTCCAAAATTACCTGACATTCATGCAACTCTTGGTTCAAATGCTCATATTTTCTTCTTCAGTACAGACCTCATAATGATCCAGTTATCTAAATTTCCTCCTGCCACACTGGCATCTGTCTTCATGGGTGTGCTCGTTGGTCTTTATGTAAGTGCAGTCTATTGGTCAGAATATCATCTGCCTGTAACATAGAAACGATCTCGTCTCCATAACCACCATTCACATACTGAGTCCTGAGTCCTCATGCTAACTCTCAGGCTCATTTTTCTTTCTTTTAAGATAGACTTTACTTTTCAGAGCAGTTTCAGATTCACAACAAAATTGGGCAGAAAGTACATAAAGTTTCCACATTCCCCCTACCTGGCCAACACACACACACACACACACACACACACACAGCCTTCCCGCAATCAACATCCTGCAGCAGGGTGGGACATTTGTTAAAAGCAATGAACCTATATGGCCACGTCATCATCACTGTCAAAAGACAAAATTACCACAAATTTTTTTAAAGATCTAGTTGTCTTTCCTTTGAGATTCTAGAACCAGGCAATACCTCATTTTATAAAATAGAATGAGTGTTCCAATGAGCAAACTTGGAGGAGGTTGGCTTTATAGACAGAAAAGAGCTGGAGAAAGCAGAAACAAAGAACGAAAAGCAGATTGGTGATTCCAAAGCTTCCTTATAGGGTTAAAACATTGACTCAGGTTGACTGGTATCTCTTTTTTTGTTTTGTTTTGTTCTTTGTTTGTTTGTTTGTTTGTTTGAAAACTGGCCTATTTCAAAGTTCAGTTTGATTATGTGGAACAGGAGTGACTCCACTCTGGTTTGGTCTGGTCAGCTGGAGTCTAGTGCAGGAAGCTAGCCCAGAACAATAGCCTCTCATAAACTTTGTTTAACGTCAGCCAGAGTCTATAGTTGACATTACGGTTTACTCTGGGTGTTGTAAATTCTGTGGGTTTTGACAAGTATATAAGGACATGTATCCACCATTGTAGCATCATACAGAATAGTTTCATTGCCCTAAAGATTGTATGTGCTCTGCCTGTTTACCCCTCCCTTGCCATATCCCTTGGCAATCTCTCATCTTTTGACTGTCTCCATAGTTTTGCCTTTTCCAGAATGTCATATAGTTGGAATTATATACCATGTAGCCTTTTCAGACTGGCTTCTTTTACTTAATATGTATTTCAGTTTCCTTCATGTCTTTTCCTGGCTTGATAGCACATTTCTTTTTGCATGTGCCATAGCTCATTCACCCAACTAACTGAAAGATATTTTAGTTGCTTCCAAGTTTTGGTAATCATGCATAGAGCTTCTGTAAACATCTGTGTGCAAGGTTTTTGTGTGGACATTAGTTTTCAACTCTTTGGATAACTATCAAGGAGTGCAACTGCTGGATCATATGGTAAGAGTATATATAGCTTTGTGTGGAACTGCCACAAAATTGCTGTACCACTGTGCATTCCCACCAGCAATGAATGAGAATTTCTGTTGCTGTACATCCTCATCAGTATTTGGTGCTGTCGGTGTTCTGGATTTTGGTCATTCTAATAGGCATCTAGTGGTATCTCAGTGTTGCTTTAATTTGCATTTCCCTAATGGCATATGGAGTGGAGCACCTTTTCCTATGCTTATCTGCCATTTGTATGCCTTCCTTGGTGTGGTCCCTGTTCAGATCCTTTGCCTACTTTTTAATTGGATTAGGTTTTTTTTTTTTTTTTTTTGAGACAGAGTCTCAATGTGTTGCCCAGGCTAGAGTGCCGTGGCATCATCTTAGCTCACAGCAACCTCAAACTCTTGGGCTCAAGTGATTCTCCTGCCTCAGCCTCCCGAGTAGCTGGGACTACAGGCATGCACCACCATGCCCAGCTAGTTTTTTCTATATATTTTTAGTTGTTCAATTAATTTTTTTCTATTTTTAGTAGAGACAGGGTCTCGCTCTTGCTCAGGCTGGTTTCGAACTCCTGAGCTCAAACAATCCACCAGCCTCGGCCTCTCAGAGAGCTAGGATTACAGGCATGAGCCACTGCGCCCAGCCGGATTAGGTTTTTTTTATTTCTGAGTTTTAAAAGTTTTTTGTGTGTTTGGATCACAGTCCTTTATTAGATCTTTCTTTTGAAAAAAAATTTCTCCTACTCTATGTTTAAAACATGCATAGAGGCTTGTACACATGACTTATTCATTTATTTGCTCTTTTATTCATTCAATGTGTATTTACTGAGCATCTGTTAAGTATCAGGCACTATGTCAGGCAGAAAACAGTGATAACTTAAAAAGGCATGGGGCTTGCATTTGCCTCTAAGCCACAACAGTTCATTGTTTAAATCCTCAAACT
>CAUYSK010040072.1:0-49546 GCA_963575035.1 Avahi laniger | reverse complement strand
ACACACACACACACACACACACATATGTATGTGTGTGTATATACAAGCTTTTATTCTTCAATTAATCAACTTTACCTCAAGAACTTTATCTCTGATCATAGTATTTTGACAATACACATTCAGTGTCAGTGTGGGGAAGTGACTCAAACAAATTTTGAACTTTTTTTGGTAGGTTGATTTTTGTAATGGCATGGGAGTGGCAATTCTGGAATTATTTTGTGTGTATTATATCGGATAATGAATAAATGTGTTGTTATTGTTGAGAGCTAGAACACATGGAAAAAGGGAGATACAAATATGAAATAGAAAGTCCAGAAGAACCCTGTGGGATTGGCTTGAATTGCAGTCATTTATATAAAATAATTATAGAAGGTAATTTCATAAATGTAAAAGGGTTTATAGATATTTATATTCCAATTCTATCCACTGAAAGAGCCTCCAGGTAATACCATCCCAGTAGCGATGAGCACACTCAGCATCCAGATACTGGTTTCTAACATACTAATAGCATTTCCCTTTAGAGGAAATCAAGAACCCAGAAATCTTTGGAGAAATGGATGATTCCAGGGCTGATGCAAGGAAAATAGAAGATTAGGTTGAGCCGTCTTATTAAGCCAGAAAGTAAGTTAGTTCTTTAAAAAAAAAAAAGATGGAGGGATTTCAAAAGGAATGAGGACTCATCTTGAAGGGGCACCCATTGGCCATATCTGGGACAATTTGAGATCAGAAGACATGATAAAAATTGATTATAAACTATTGAATAAAATAGGAATCTATCGTTCCATGTTGGACAGAGAGAGAGAGAGAGAAACTGGAAAGAAGAATTCTTCCTTACACAGAATAATAACTGATAAATGTGGTAGAGATAAAAACCCATCATTTTTAAGCCATCATAGAAAAAATTAATTGAGGATAAGAATCATCAATGGATATTAAATCTACTGGGGAAAAATTGATGAAAAACAGGATATTTGCTTGGCTTTAAAATATCTTTCACAAGTTGTTTATGAGTGAGTTACAAGGAGAAAAATAAAAGCTATACAGTGGATAAACATAAAAGCTAAAATTATAAAGCTTTTAGAAGAAAACATAGGAGAGTATCATAACACCACTGGAGTTGATAGAGATTTCTTAGAATTCAAAATGCACTAAGAACATCATAAACTAGATTTCATCAAAATTAAGAATTTCTGCTTATCACAAAAACACTATTAAGAAAATGAAAAGTGATCTCTTAGCTACTGCAAGCACCAATTAATTAAATTGTATTCCCTTCAAAGATGCAACTTCCTCATGTATATTTATGTGCTTGTCAAGATCAAGGCTCCTGAACATCACCTCCAGGGTGTATTGATCTTATTTATCCCACGAGCATTTTGTGACACTAGGCATTGGCAAAACAGTTCCAACATCACTTGTTCATAGCCACTTTGTTTAATGTCTGCCTTGAATAAATGTTCTTTCTCACTTGAGTCATTTGGCTGGAATAAGCAAATAGAGGAGAAGGATGAGGTGGTCAGGAATAGGTGACAGGTGGGTAGATGTTTTAGAATGTTTCTAATAATGAGTCACAGCTCCTTATTCTTTTACAGAAATAAAAAGCAGTAGGCGTTTAACAACTGCTCTCAAACAACCCTGATGTAACCTTCAATGGACCTATGTACCTGAAAGCAAAGATGATCAAGGCTTACTGGTTCCCAGTATCATAAAGCAAATGATTTCTGCTTATTAATCAATCAAAAGCTAGTTGTTTTGCAACAGATATTTTCTAATCTACTTATATTTTGTCCCCAAATATTTTCTTCTTCTTCTTACTTTTCCAACAGAATAAAGACAAAAATAATTTTAAAAAAACAGAAAGAAAATGAAAAGGCAAGACACAAACTGAGAAAAAAATGTTCACATAAATATATCTGACAGAATATATAAAGAACTCCTATAGTTCAATAATAAGAAAACAAACACTCAAATTTCAAAATAGCAAAATATTTGGATAGACACATCACAAAATAAGAAATGATGTTTAATAACCACATAAAAACATGCTGAACATCATTAGTCACCAGAAAATGGAAATTAAAACCACAGATCGCACCACACACCCACTAGAATGGCTCACATTGAAAAGCCTGACAAAACTAAAAGTTGGTAAGGATGTGGAGCAACTGGAACTCTTAACTTTGCCAGTAGCATACTTTGGAAAATTGTTTAGCACATTTCTCTTAAAATGTTTATTTATTAAAAGAATTAGCAATTGCACACAGGTATATTCTCACAAGTTTTAAAAGCACATGTCCTTAAAAAGAGTTGTATAAGAATATTCACAGAAGTTTTCCTCAGAATATCCTCAAATTGGAAACAATGTCTATCAACAGGTGTACAGATACACAAATTATACCACATATTCATATATTGGACTACTATTTGGCAATAAAAAGAAATGAATTACTGATACATAAAACAAGGATGGCTTTCCAAAGTATCATACTGTACACTTAAAATTTGTGCATTGTATTGCTTGCAAATTAAACATTAATTCTTTAAAAATTAAAAACAAATCTTGGCTCTTCTTGATATGCCCACTTTCACTTACATTCTTAACATCTCTGTCTCTTCTGACCTATAAATTGTTACCAAGAGCAGGGCCAGGTTTTAAAGGTTTGTCTGCTGCTTCTACAGTTGTAGGGATGTACTTTAAGAAAAGGCATGCAATAATACAAGCACAAAATTAGGCACAGGGCCTAATTATGCTGCATTAGCTTCATGGTGAATCTATCACCGATTACCTACAGGGAACACAAACTCTTTGCAAGGAAGCCAATGTCACTAACAGCTATTCAGCTACTATAACATAGAAAAACAAAAGAAAAACATTTTTAATTTGGAAGAAGTGCCTTATAGGAAAGAGAGGAGCCACTGGCCAAAAGCCAAAGAAAGCAGATAGGTGAGCATAGGGAAGAGGGGTTGGCTTCAGCTGGAGTAATGATGGAAGATGTGAACATTTAGATGAGTGGCATCTCCATCTCAAAGTCTGGGTTGAAATAGGAAAGCAAAGAGAGACAACCACCAGCTGTGCACAGAAGGGAACACAGTGGAGGTGGGAGGACCTATCTGCTTTAGGAAAAACTGCATTGATGAATGGGGGTGAAGATCAACATACAGAATCTGTTATTTCCTGGGCCTGCACAGTTAGGGTACAACATTGCTCCATCACTGGGAAAAGAAATGTGGCACTAACTGTGAATGAACTCTGATGAGAGGAACCGACATGTCTAACCTGTTAGACATGTTATTGGATCTGTTAGCCTGATTATTAGCAAATCCCTAAAGTGGAGGGAGCTTCTCTATAATGAAAAAGGTAAGTACTATGTGGTGACTATATGTTCTGCTTTTCATAAGACAGCGGCCATTTATTCCTTTTGTTCCAAAATCATTCCTGGTTTAGCATTTTAATGGTTGAATGTTATCCACATTTGGACAATAAATTACGTAGTCACCCAAGAATAATGTTGCTAGGAAGGTTAGCCATGATAACAAATGTCAAAATGCCTGATATATAACAGGCATTCAGTCAGTGTCAGTTGTTCTTGTAACTCTCCTTGGAACTCTCTTTTTCATCATTGATACCCTCATAAACATCTGCAGTTTTTTCCCCAGAGTTGAGATTTTCTTGTTTTGTTTTCTGCCTAGGCACTGGGAGAGTGTTTGCCCATGGAAGGTACTTAGGTCTGTTCAAATTTTTAGTTAATTTACTTACCATTATTGAAATACATTATCATCATGCTTTGAAAAGAGTGGTTGATTTTAACATTCTAAGAATTTTTATATGCATACTGTAGCTATACAGTTTTAAAAGCATAAAATGTGTGTTTTGGATTAAATAGCTTAATTTGTTGCCTACCAGACAATAAATTCCTCATCTGCAATTTAACATACAATTTAAAAGATAAAACCAAAACAGCTTTTTAAATTAAAAATTATATTTAATAGGTTTTTACCATTTACATTTAAAAATCATATTGTTATTGATTGCTCATTATTTGAAAAGTCCAAAAGATATTATATATCCCCTGTAAATAGAGATGATTGATTTGCATTTTTACTAAGAAATAGTATGTTCTCCTTTGGTTGAGGAAAAAATTCAAAAGGTACAACTCTCATGAGGTTTACAAAATATTTTCTCTTCTACAAAAGTTTTAAATGATTTAATAAATAGAAAATAAAGAAAATTTGTCATTTTCTGATTAATGACAAGGAACTTAAAGTTTAAATCCCTTAAAAAAAAAATTACCTTTTCCTTATTTTTGCCCTAATGGTAAGAATTTAAAAGTTACACACACATTTCAGTGAGCAATGGTGGTAATAATTCAAATAAATATTAATTATTATTTATAGATTATGCAGAAATAGTTTTGTGATTTATTAATGAATGATTGCCACATTTTATAAACAGTTGCTATGACTATTAGACATTTTTTGTTTCCTGTGGTTGAATATCTTAGAGCAGCAAAATTCTGTTACTTCCCTACTTTCTCTTGGTAGTTGTTGTTATGCTGAGGACTTTCACGTGCATTATATAGCTCATTTAATCCATGAAATTACCTGGAAGAAAAGCATACCTTTCTCATTTTTATAGATAGAGAAATTGTTTCAAAAATTCTTCAGTTCATGTAATTATTTTGAATAGTTTGGTAGTTGACTTTTCTGAAAATAATTTTTATTATTTCTGACAGAATTATCAGAATATAAATTATTCTTAGAATGGCCACTGATCTGTTTTTGTGATATTTCCTGAGCAGAGCTACTGAAGATCAGTTAGGCTAGCCAATCTGTGAAATCAAAAGCAGATAAAACACCTATGCTTTAGATCCAACCTTCTCGGGCTTAAAGTTCATTATATATTCCAGAACATGAATTGGTTCATATTAGGGCTAAAAAAGTACTTCATTTTTTTTTTGAAGATTGCCTGTTCCAACAGCGCTTCAGATTAGTAGGATTGAGATGGGATAATACGAATCCAGAAATGCATCCTACATCAGTATCATGATGGCTCTGAATTTACCTCTCTATTGTCCCAGAATCCAAACAAAATTTGTACCAATATTTCCGATGAGGAAAATTATAAAACTATGTGATTTCACCATTAAGACCTTGTATGTTTTTGAAGGTTTAATAAGATAGAGGCTGACTGGTAGAGTGAGAGGGAACCCCCACCTTACAGCACAATGGAAATGTACATTTCTAGAAGCTTCACCAAAGTTGAGCAGATTAAGACCGATAGAGCAATTCACATTCCAGAAAATCAGTAAAGAGAAATTCCATTAAGGAAATGTTATATTTCATTATAACTCATTGACCTTGTAAGTTTGCCAAAAACAAAACAAATCAAAATCTACATTTAAAGGTAATGAATACTCTCATAGGTCCATTAAAACATATGATTACAATCAACAATTATTCAAATATCATTTCCTTTGACCAATGTCAAAATTAGTCAAAATTGTTTCAAAGGGAGGCTCAGAAGCTCTTCACCTACGTTGTAAAACCTTTTCCCCTACACAATTCTTACACTCTGCTACATAACTAGGACCTGTTCATCTCCTCCGTGAATAAATTACCAACTCTTGCACTCCTCTGTTTGCCTCTGAGAGGGGAGAAGAAAAGTGATAGCAAGAAAATCTGGGGTTCATCACCCCATCCTTATAGTGTTCATACTGTTGTGTATGTATTTATATACAGGCCTCAAAGATAATCTGTGAGAAAGCTAAAAAATTAATATTTGCTCTGATTTGAGGTGTTGACAATTATCCATTCTCTGTCAATAGGCTGGGGAATACACATGTCCCAAAAGTCTCTATACATAGCGAAAATGGGAAATTGTAGCTAAATGTACCTTTATTTACAAAATATTCATTCCCAGATGTTACAAAATTTTTCCTATGTAGTCTCCATACATATATCAATGTATCCATGTATACCAAATTGATTCTTTTTTTCACCTTCCTATTTATGATTTGTCCTATCTGGAGAAATGATGATGAAATATATCTACAAATAGATGAGCAAATACCTTACATAATCTGTGAAAAGAAAAGTCACAGTTTATACACTGTTTTAATTCAGTCTGTCAAATGTATTCCATGTCAAGTTCTGGTCAATCATGACACCAGAACTGTGGGTAATTAAAGAAATTAGTTTTCACAAAAATTCTTCTTCAGTGGCACTATTTCCAATCTTTCAATACTCTGGTCAGTTTCTAGATCCCTGGTTTATCAATGTTCCAATGACAGTGCAGATTCTACAACTGCAAACCAATCCGCAGATGTTGTCTGACTAGTCTCTAAAGACAATAGGCGGATTACTTCCCTTGATTGTGAAATTATCCTTCTACATAAGGCTATTAATGTAGCCTTGACTCACTAAGATTGCATCTAAAATCCTCAGATATTTTTCACATGAAAGGTTGTCACATATAATTGACCCAGTCCAGTGCTTTTTCACTGCTTTTTGAATTTCTACATTCATTCAAGTTCAATTTATTTTGTTGAGTTGAGTTTCTTCTTCCATCATACGAAGTTACCAGCTTCAAGTCATCTAACTTCAAGTCGTTTGCCAACCTTTATGTCAGCCCAAATTTAATAAACATCATCTTTAATCATATAGCAGAAAGGATGTATCTTCTGGTGAGAATATTTGAAACATCAATGATAACGGATGTGGAAGATATTTTGTGGCGGGGATGATAGTTCCATAAATACCTTAGTAATTAGGCCATACTGATATCTACCTCCATGCTCATAAAGTAAATATTTCTAAAACTTTCTAGAAATTAGGAATGACTAAAAACAAAGGCTTGTCTTGATTCAGAATTCAAGACTGAAGAGGCCAAGAGTGTGACAGAATCCGATCGGGTGACCTTTTCTCACAATAAGTCATCCTTTGAAAGGTGAAGCTGCTGAGCTATCCTGAAGAAGTTAATATGAAAATATCTTTCCTATAGATAGATACCAATTTATTTGGTTCCTTTGATAAACTCACTGGAAGTAGAAAGTACCAGGTTATGGAATACAACCAGAGCTTCAGCTTTATTATGGTTAACCAGCTATTCTTCATTTAGAAAATCAGCCTTAGTTCATATGATAAGCTTAGGTACATAGTGATCGCGCTGTAATTAGATTCATATGAACAAATTTAGTGGTTATTGCAATGTTGTCTGGTGTTTTTCTATAATATTTCTGAAATAATGGTTCTATAACTTAGATGATCACTGAATATGAAGGAGAGAGACAGATATAAATGGCAAAGAGAGAATAATTTAAACTGTATAGATGATCAGTGAAAGAACTTGACATTTTCGGTTGTTTCCAATTTAAATGACTATCAATAGGAGAAAGAATAAATAAATCATGATATTTTTAGACAGTCAAATGCTATAAAACAATGAAAATGAATGAAGTAGTAATATAAACACAGATATACCTTCAAAATATAATGTTGGGAAAAAAAATTTGTGGAAATGTATATCCAGGAAGCTATTATTTAAATAATGTTTTAAAATATCCAAATTACTATATATTGGAGGGGTTATATACTTACATAAAAAGATATTTTTGAATGACCTAAATGATAAACACCAAGTTCAACATTAACTGTTTTGAGAGGGGAGATGATAAAGAGAAAGCAGGAGAGGGAAATGGAATTGAGAAGATTTTAAAGTGAATAGTAGAGTATATACTGATGCTCATTGCATTATTCTTTTTACCCTTTTATATATTAGACAAGTTTCATAATACAGAAGAAAAGAATTGATGAAAATTTTAAAAAGAAAACTGACTTAAGAATTTCTCCCATGAGTACTCCAAAACAACTCAAATATAGTATAATTTCATATATTTACTCATTTTATTGAACAATGAATTCATTTTCCTGAAAAGAATAGCAGAGAGATGTCACTGAGGTAATAAAAAATGATGATTTCCTGTTTATATTCTTTTAGGGCTATTTATTGATAAAAATGGGACAGGCTATCACAGCATTGGACCTGTGGAATTAATGCAAAATACTATCAAATAGTGTCAGAATACTAACAGATTTTGGTCACATGACTCACACACAAAAGAAGGCACCTTAATAAACGTTACGCATCCATGACATTATCACGCACAAGTCTTTGAGAATTGAACATTTCCTAAAATATATATTTTTTAAAACAAAAAGGAAATAGATCTTGTCATATCACTTCAGTATGTCCTTCAATTTGTGCCCTCTGGCTGGCCCAAGCACTACCAGACTGTTCCCAGAATTTCTAGCCTGTCTGTCTCAGACACCACCAAAATCCACCCAGAGTGGGAAGCTCCCTCGGAGGTTGTAACCTTTTCTATTTAACTGGGTTCTTCTCCTGCCTTCTTCCAACATGGTTCAGAACTTCCATGTGGGGCAGAACCATCCGCCTCCATACAGGTCTCCTGGAGTCAAACCAGCCTAAAATTCAGGATTCGCAAACCAACCTGGCATCCAAGCCACTGTGTTCACAATATAAATACCCAAGCCCCATTCCACACCTATCAAATCAGAATCTCCACTGATGCTCAAACAGCCAGATTGGCACGAGTCCAAAGTAACAGCTGGCTCTAGGTTCTTACCACTTGTTCTCTGTGCTAGAAACACTCTTCTTTCTTCACCCACTCCCTTCACATCATATTCGTCCTTCAGGTTACAGCTTAAACATTACTCCTTCTAGGATGTCCCCTATACACACATGTTCTTACTGTATCTGGCCTATATCAGAATCTCTGACACTGAAATCTAAGTGCTATTTAACTCCCTGTGTTCCTTGACTACACTAAAAACATTGTGAAGGCAGGAACTGGACTTTTCTTAATCACAGTTATTTCCTTAGTGTCTGGGATGGTACTGGCAGTTAGTGAGTGCACAGTAAATAACTGTTGAGTACATGAGTGAATGCATAAATTTAAGAGAGGTCCAAGGTGACTACTGTGCCCTGGCTTTTCCTTCCCAGCTAATGTCTGTGTACTCACCTGTGGCAAGCATTACGATACAGGGGTTAGGAGCGAGGGCTCAGTCAGTGCACCTTGTCACTACCTGTGTTGTCCTGGGCAAGTGACTTCAACTTTCTGTGGTTCTGTTTCCTCCTCCAGGATTGTATGAAGATTAATGCATAGAAAACATTTAGAACAATGACAATAGAAGTAAGTGTTTATTATTATACTTGATAAATATCTATTATTTTTATTACAGTCCCCTGTACCCAGTTCTGACCCCAAACTAAGGTACCCCTCCTTTATAAACATTTGGCAGTTTTATGAAATAAAGGCTTCCCCAATGTGGAAGACTGCCCATTCTCCATCAATTGATGACCACATATATTGATGAACAGAAAGTTGCAGTTGTCCTTAATTATTATAAATTTCCAGCTAGAAAGATGTTTAGGAAATATCTGGTCCAATTTTAAAGAAGATGAGTGATCTGCCTCAGCCACAGATGGTTGGTGAGAAAGCTTGGCCTAGAACCCAGTTCTTCTGTTTCCCAGTCTCTCTACTATATCTCAAGTAACTGCTGACTATTTTAAGATCTAGGCCACTCGCCATATGCCATAGCTATAGCCCGTCTTTATTATTTCCACATGCTTTACTCTCTCCACTCCTGAAATATTTGTTCACTTTTTGCTGACATTTGAGATTCTGATGCAAGAAATGTCTCAACAACAACGCCCCCCGACTCTCCCAGACTCTGGGAAGTAGGCAATGGGAGGTACACACCTGCTGTGGTTTGGATGTGGTTTATTTGGCCCGGTCAAGTCTCATGTTGAAATCCGATCCCCAATGCTGGAACTGGGACCTAGTAGGAGGTGTTTGGGTCATTGGGGAAGATTCCACATGAACTGCTTGGTGTCACTCTCACAGAAGTGAGTTCTCTATTACTTCCTTCAAGAACCGCTTATTAAAAGATCCTGGCACCTCCCTCCCCTCTCTCTCTTGCTTTCTTCCTCCCACCATTTGATGCCTGCTCCCCTTCACCTTCTGCCATGAGCAGAAGCTTCCTGAAGCCCTCACCAGAAGCAGAGGCTGGTGCCATGCTTCTACAGTCTGCAGAACTGTGAGCCAAATACACCTCTTTTCTTCATAAATCACTCAGCCTCAACTATTCCTTTATAGCAACACAAAAATGGACCAAGACAACAACCAAATTGCAATAGACCATAGAGAAAGTCCAGCTACAAGAAGACTCATTCTGTAACAAGAGAGGGCCATGGATAAAGGCTGTTTTCAGATGTTACCATATCAATGACTCTATTTTGCCACTTGGCAGGTCCCAAGCACACTCCCTGCTTCTCAGCCACCAACACACTCATTAGGTACACAGTGATGTATCTTATGATGACCCAAGCCCCAGGGTGGGTACAAGCTTCTAATGGGTCCTGCTTCTCAACCCCAGGACTTTTATAACCATGCATTTTCCACAGCTTATTTGTCCTAATATAATTGATCCTTAAACAACAGAATTTCAAAATAAGGCAATTTTTTGTCAACTTTCCAATTAATCCTTTATTTTTTCATCATCAATTTACACAAAATCATTTTTTGTAATCCAATGCTGTTCTTTGTAGTATATCCTCAATCTCGAGACAACCCTGACACCAAAATGTCTTCCCTACTTTTTTCTAAGTTATTCTTCTATCATAATTCCCACCAAGAAGAAACTCATATCCTATACAAAATGCTCCAGTTAGGTAAAAGGACTTAGTTTGTATTTCTGCCTCTGTGCTCACAAACATTGTTTCACTTGCCTCCATGAGGTGGTAAAAATAAGCAGAGGCCTCAAATAATGGAAAACCACAAATATTCTTATAGTTTCTCTCCCAAATAATATCCTCAAACATTCAAAACATTTAAACATTCTTAGCAGGTAAACTGCTGGGTTTACATTCATAGTCAGGTCTGCTTTGGTTCTTTGAGCTGCTAATCTTTCTTAACCTCCTGGCAACTTCTGAAAAGCAGTGTCTCAGTTTCAAATTTCAAAGGGGAACATAGTAGTCATTGCTGCCCTTTCTTTGCCATATATTTTCACATCTCTTCCCTTCCAACCCCATAATCCAATTGCACTTCATAGGTTCCTATTGTGGGATGAATTGTATCCCAAAAAGATATGTCCAAGTCCTAACCCCAGGGTACCTGTGAATATGGCCTTATTTGGAAATAGGGTCTTTACAGGTGTAATCAAGTTAAAATGAGGATTAGGGTGGGCACTAATCCAATGCGGAGTTTTCTTATAAGAGGGAAATTTGGACACAGATCCACACAGGGCAGAATGCCACATGAAAACAGAGACAGCGATTAGAGTGATATTTCTACAAGCCAAGAAATTCCATGGATTGGCAGCAACCACCAGAAGCTAAGAGAGGCATGGAACAGATTCTCACTCCGATTTCCAGAAGGACCCAACCCTACTAACACCTGGGTTTCAGACTTATAGGCCAAATCTGTCAAAGAATAAATTTCTGTTGTTTTAAGTCACTTAGTATATGGTCATTTGTTATGGTGGCCCTAAGAAACTAATACAACACCTTGTGGCTATTTGGGACTATGTGACTATTTCTCTCCAATAAGCTACAAGGAGAAGTACATGAATTACTTGTGGGTAAAAAATAGTTAATTGCCAAAGGGAGATCCTCCAAAATCTCTTTCCATGTGGCTTGGGTCTCTAACAACCTAGAATAGATGTGGATACACAGCATGACCTAGAACAAAACCTTTGTTGTTACAAACCATGAATATTTAGATGTTTTTACCTATGGCAAAACACAGACTATTCTGTTTTTTTTCCAGGGAGTGTAACTATTATATCCCTTCAAAGGGTAAAAATAAGTTGAAAAACATTTTTAGGATTTTCTAAAAGCAACTAAAAATTACATTAAAGTCTAAATGACCTAAACCCTTGCACTTAGAGAAAGTACACATCAGGGAAAACAATCTGCTGCTAGCTAGTTGCTGATTAGGTCAATGTGTTCTCGTCCCTAAAGGAAATCCGTATTCATGAAATTTCAGGCAGTAACCAGCAGGTGGGTCTCTCTCCCTCTCTTGAAATCAAGCCAAGTAGGTAACTATTCAACCAATGAAAATAGCTACATGGACTATGTCCCTGAATATCATGTGCTTTTAATTGAACCATTTTTGTGTGGAGTCCGTGTGACCCAGAACACTCAGAAGTTAATGTCTCTACACTATGAGATGGTAAAATAGAGAAGACATTTAAAAGATGAGCTTGAATTCAAATCTCACCTCCTTCTTACCTTTATGGGCACATTACTTCACTTGGCTTAGCTTCTGTTTCCATGACTGTAAAATGGGGGTAATAATTTTATTAGGTTGCTGTGGAAATTAAATGAGATAACATGGGAACCCCACTGGGGCAATGTCTGGCACAAAGTAAGTTCTTAATCAATGCTGGCAATTGTTATTATGAGCAATATACCTTTTTGACATAGTAGCAAAAAACTGAGGCACTTCTATCATTTTCTGTTTATTATGCAGATTCCGTTCTGAATCTTTCTTACTTCCCTCTGTATCCCAACCCTGAGCCTCAAAGAAAGAGGTCAGTGAGAACAGGGACCATGACGTGATTATTTTAAATGGGAACAAGAAAACTCTCCCAGGGCAGCTCTTGGCAAGCCATGAGATCGACGGCTTGGTGGCACCCATGAAAAACAAAATAGTGAAAAAGGACAGTAGGACATCTATGAACACAGAGCCCATCCTTCAGAAAACTGTGACACTCAGGGTCATCCACATGCTCTATTTGCTATGGAGGAAAATAATTTTTTTAATGAAAATATTACTCAGTTAAAATGTATTTCTTTGAGTCATTTTCAAACATTACAACCTTTACTTCTTGCTGCAGTATCAAGATTTCCTGTGTAGTCTGTTATTTCTAAAGAAGTAAAAAGTACTATATGTAAAGATACAATTTTATGTCATTTATCATCAAACCAAAGTGGCAATATTTCCTAAAAAGCATGTTCACATTCTTCTTGAGTGCCATTGTCTTAAACAGTGAGGGACGAGTAACTGGGCGATGAACCAAAGCTCAGGAGTTCCAATACAAGGATTGCAGAGATGTTTTATGGTACTGAAATTCACACCAATTCTATCACATGCAAAGCTAGAACTACTGTCCCCTCACTTTGGCATGAATTTGCATCCATCAGCATTTTCGCCTGGTCTCTGATTAACAACAGTATGCATTCGCCAGAAGTTTTGCAGCAGTTGAGAACACTGTCTGTGGTCATGTCACACATCAAAATTAACTGGCCTTCTCTGAATTACAAATCATGCCCTCTGCTCACGGGGGCTGTGCTCTAAGTAAGCTTACGTGCATCATACTCAAGTGATACGCTCTCCTCAAAAGAAATGCATCTTTTTCTCTTCTTGTCTCTTCATTTTTTTCTTGATCATTATACAGAGAGATCTAGAGTCAAATAATTTTGCAGTTCTAAATCTTTTCCCATAAATCTGTTATGAAGGAAATGGATTCCAAAAGCACTTGCAAAGCAATATGAAAGATAATATTCTGTTGCAAACAAATGTCTCTTACTCTATATTTCTGCCCTAGGTCCTACACAACAGGAGCCTTGCAGAGTAGGAAATAGTACAGAAACAAGTGAACAATATAGTGAGAGTACAATATTGATTGTATTTTAAGAGAACACAATACTTCCTCAACTGAACCTACTTACTGATCAGAAAATATCAGTGATTTTATCTTTAATAAATTTGACAGCTTGGGTTCAAATCTCACTTTTGGCAAAATAGTAGGAAAGTTCACTAACAGAATGTCAACTTATTTTGTTATAAAACATTATCATTCTCAACAGTGTTTTATTATTTTCTCTTTTGGAGGGGGGAGGAGGTTCTCTGTGAGCAATTCACTCATTGGTAAGGTTTAATGAGGTCAAGGTTATGGGCTCAATCCCCACATGGATCTGTGAACTCTACATCAATTTCAAAATCACAGACTTAGAAGAAAGCTTTAGACAAGCTTTTAGAAAATGTGTGCTATTCGTAAGGCAGGGCCAAGTAGGATGAACGCAATCAGCAATACAGTAAAAACAACTAAAGGAATCTACGCTGCTGCTTGGTTAGGATATAACCTCTAGAATCAAGGGCTGCAAGCATATCCATTTGCTAGAGCTTTACGTTCTTGTCTTCAGATTAAATAGGCCATGAGTCTAAATGCCTTATAATCTATTGACAAACCCTCTGCTAACAAGATATCTTAAATTTCAACCATAAAGGTCCTGGAAAGAAAATAAATAACAGAAAATAGGCAGTAGCTAGAAAACTAGAAAGAGCAGAACACAAAGCAAGGTGAAAGGAGGAGTTAGGAGAAGTTTTAAAGGTGTGAAATGACATCTCTCTTCTACCACCAAGTACCTGATCATAGGGAAGTAGATAAACCTGATAGCTCTGGAAATGTTTCATCTAGGTGGTTATCAGGGCTTGCAACGTATAGATGCTATTGCCAAAGGGATGCATAAGTGTAGCCTATAATTCCCAAACTTTTTGTGAGCTGCAATCTCATCTCACAGCCTTTTAAATTTGCCTAAAAATAATATATGGCTTTTTACACATCAAAATAAATTCAAATAAATTGTACACTTGCTAAGAATTTGGTCATGCTTCTGTTTACAATATGGTGGCTCACTGAGTTTCTTGAAACCAATACTAGGTGTCATTTATCTGAGCATTCAGAACTAAGGGTAGGGAAGGATTAACTATAGTAATTGTTCTATTGCACCCAAAGAATGACAATTAGGAGATAACATTCAATAATGTAAAAAGAAAAAAGAGGCATAAAGCTGAGTATGAGGCAATGAATCTGTTGGATTCATTATTCCATTATTTAACCTTAAACAAGTCTCTACCATTTTGGTAATCAGTGAACTGATAGACTAGTATTATATTATAAATATCATAATTTTGTTATGAACATTTCTGAGTACAAAGATAATGAAAGCTAAACAACAGATTTTTTTCTCAGGAAAAAAATTTCAAGAGAATATATTAATTTCACTGAAATCAACCTTAAAATATATCAGATATTTCATTACAAGGTATTGGATTAGGTACTACAGTTGGCAATTAAAGAGTAACAAAGACATTCAGTTCTAATTATTCTAATCTCCAAATTGAAAACCACAGTCCAAGTGAGCTCACCTTAAGAACAGGCCAGTAGATGCTGCATAATAAGACACTATCATACACCACCTCTCAGAGGTGGTCTCTGATTACACAGCATCAGCTCTTTTTGAAATCAGATAAAACAGCCAATTTGTAGTTCTCTGTACATTCAACTAAATTTTTCTAAAGATTTCATAGCCAGAGCATAGCACCATATCATCAAATAATAGTTTTTATTAATTATAACAGTGGAGTTAACATAAAAATGTTCCAAAAATAATCAAGAAGAAGAATCATTGCCAAACTGTTGAAATTGTGGGAGCGAGCTGATAGACATATGGCAGTTCATTATATTATTCTCTCCTTTTGTGTTTATTAGAAATTCCTTATAACAATCTTTTTAAAAATTAGAATTGAAAAATCCTAACTGTCATCTAGTTCTGGAATGGGCTTTCAAATTACAAAAACTAATAAATATATTGGACCACTGAATATCCCTATGATGTTTCGAGAAACCACAGAATAAGAAAAAGTTTAACTCTCATTCAAAGAATTTCCAGAAAATTAAAGGGACAAGGTGAAAATCTATGAGGAAAAAGGTACTAGAATAAGTTTATCCCCATGGTGAAAGTATTTGATAGCAGGGATTGGTTCATGCTTTGTCCTTGTGGCTGATCATAACCAAAATTGTTGACTAGACTGCAGTAGCTATAGGAGTTTTACACATGAGGGGCCCAGATGTGGCAAGCTGGTTGGAAAAGGGAGCAAGGTTGGTTCTCTTGCATCTGTGTTTGTATGCAAGCTTCCTTTTCAAGTAGACTTCATATTAATTTGTAGTGTCCCCATGGTACATTCACAGCAATGGAGAAATTTCTGACATGTAAAAATGGCTTTCATTGTTTCTAGTGCTTATGAATTATTCCATATGAAATTGTTCTAGATTTTTCAGAGTCTACACTACATTACGATTTCCACCAAAAACCTGAAACGAATTAAACTGGCTTTATTACAAGGCCGAAGAACTAGTCATTTGTCCCAGATCAGTTTCAAATATATTTGAAAAATAAAATCTTGCCACTTTTGTTTTACCTACAGTCCAATGGAAGTAGCGTGCGCAAGGAGATGAAAGAGATTGTACAATCACAGAACGTTCCAGTGGAAGCCCCTTCGTTATACAGGCAAGAGAACCGAGTCTCAGCTTGGAGGCGATTTGTCTTAAGATCACGCACTACTTAATGCCACATCGGGATGGCTGCTCGGGCTTCTAACTCACAGCGGGTTCTCTCTCTGCCACATTAGCCGTGCCCACAGATGAGGCCCCTGAAGGCCACACCCCACATATATACAGGCAACTGGATGGACTTCACACAGAGTTCCTCTACGCCCAGTCTAGGTCTGTTCACATGACCCTAATGTCTCTCAATGCAGAGATTTTTTGGATTTTTTTTTTTTCCTTACTTAAGGTTTCCTTATTCAGGAATAGTTCATTGCAAAACCAATTCTCCTCGGAGGAGATGCACCTGGAGCCATTAACAGTCAGCCCAGACCTAAGGATACCGACCTCAGGAAGAGAAGAGCAGGGTCTAAGAACAGTCAAAGATGCTCGCCATGGGGAGTTCCTCAGAACAGCAAAGAGGGTGTGGTACTGGAAGCTGTGAGAAAACAAAACTAAACAAAACTCTGCCTCCTTCACTATTTCCCAAAGGCTGGCCCTGAAGGATAGTACACTGTCTCTATTATCTGGTTAAAGCAATTCCAGCAGGGCAGCCAGTGTACTTAGGCACTCTAAAAATATGAGTTGAAATTAAAGTTTCAAACTAACAATCATCAGAATAATTGTATTTAATATTACTGCCTATCTCTATGACTACAGGTAAATCTTCTGGATATAACAGATAACAATTCTTATAATTAAATACATTTTCTTCTAACATAATGAATTTGATCTAAAGTTTCAAATTAAACGGTATCTGTAGCTACTAAAACTGAGAGATTTGGGAACACAGATTATGGCTCTTGCTAATGATTGCATGTAATTTAGTCTAACACTTGTGAAGATAAAAAATGATAATAATAACCACCTTAAGAATTAAGCTTAGCATGGGTTCAGGAAAGCCTAGTGGCATTTCATTGAGATTGCTTAAGAACATAAGGAGTGATTCTTTCATTTAAAACAAGCAAACAAACTAAAACAGCAAAATCATCTTCAGAGCAGCGCTTTGAAAACAAGAAGCCTCGCTAATGCTAGAGTTGAGAAACCAAAAATGTTAATTGCACTTATTTTACTCTCTGTACTAATGGTCCCAAAGGATCATTCCAATACAGTTTTCACATGGCAAAATTTTGGCATGTGGGCTTTGCTAGAACCCAACAAATTATTAATATTATTGAAGAGTAAACAGTATATTAAGAGAAATGCCCAGTGAAATAAGAAGGCATTTGCTATTACTCCTAGGTTAATAACACTGGTCTGCCATCATTACCCAGTGTGATAATAGATTTCTTAGTCTCAAGTCATGCCTATATCAGTCAAATAAGGAGTCCACCTGCCAACAGACCTGAATGAAGTTGTGCATTTTTTTCCTGAGCCAAACTGGGAGATTATAGTTACCATTAATTTAGATCTTGCTCTATTCTTAGCATGTAATATGTATTTTATATTCATTATTTCAGTTGATCCTGAAACTATTGTCACATGGCTGTTGTTAACCCCATTGTAGAGATGGGAAAATAGAGACTCAATGATATGAACTTGCCCAAGTTAGTAGGTATGTAGCAGAACCAGACCTAGAACACAATCAGGGTACCTTGGATCTAAATTCCCAACTTCTATAGAGACTGCTTTCCACGTATACACTGCTTAAGTGTGGTTTGCCATGGAACTGTTTTCCACAGACTCTGGATTGAGAGGTTGTTACAGAAATATCCACAGTTCCACGAAATTCATCTTTTTTAAAATTAAAGGAATAAAACATAGAACTTTAAAGGTGTGCTCCAAAAAACTGCAAAGGGATAAAGAAGCACTCCGAAAATGTTAGCATAGATTCTTGAGTCCATAAAAAAACATAAAATTCACATTGTTTATAAAACTAAGATTATCTGGGTTCACTACTAACTGCAAGAAAATCACAACGATCACCTTATCTTTGCTGGCATGGGGTAATTTGATCCTAAAAAATGTACCCATGTCCTGTGTGAAAGTTGATCATCATAATTGGGTCATTCTTGTCATCCCCAAATAAAACAGAACCGAGAAGTCAGGGGGAAAAGGACTCAGGATACGAAACATTGCTCCAAGAATATAATTCTCCACAAGCCTGACTGCTGAAAACAACTTGTAACCTGAAACTTGTTTTATCTATAGCTTCTGAGATAACCAGCTACAACTAATTTTGTTCAACACCCCCGTTGCTACCAGAGATTGCCAGTTTCCCAAACCCTGACTAGTGCCAATGACAATTTTCAAAGAACAATATGTAACATTTCTTCTTTTTACAAAATCTCTACTCTCTTCTTCATTCTTCAGAGAGAGCACTTTTGGCTCGCATCAGACTATCTTTCCCAGTTTTCAAACTGATATTGCCAATAAAACTCTCTTTTCTACTATCTAGCCATCCTGATGGTCTTTTGGGCGACACATGTCATGAATAAGGGAAGAAAATCAATCACTCAGTTCAAATGACTATGAGTAGGCCAACTTGCTCTCCCTACTGCTAATGCATAATGCAATGGCTTTCAGATGCTGTTCAAGAGTCCTGAATCAATAACAAACTGATACCATTTAGACAGGAGCTACTATGTGCAGATACTTTATACATCATTTAATCTAAACAAAACCTGGGTAGAGAAAACCAAATACTGCTGTCATTAAGTAGTGTGTCCAGGGCTCACAGTTAATAAACAGCAGGGGTGAGACGAGATTTGAACCCAAACCCCTATCATTCCAAAATTATTCTATTTTCATGTCACCATGCTGCAGCATTTGCTCGGAATTATACACTAAGTTTGATTTTCAAATCAATGAGTTGTTTTTGGTTCCAAACAACTCTTCTGACCCTAGTCATCTACATAAAATACATTTGCCAGAAATAGAAGCTCATAAGCCCAAAAGAAGTAAAAATGTGCTTTGTAAAATCTCTTTCTAAGCTAACTCATTCTTACGCATCAAGTCTTAGCTTACATCACACTTCCTCTGGGAATTCTTCCTGCTGCCTGGCCGGGAAGCCCCTGGTACACATTCCTATAGCTTTCTGTACTACCATTAACACATCACACTAGATTTAAGTGCTTGCAGAAGCCTGTCACCCCTTTTGTCTACAAATTCTGAGGGTAGACCCTGAACCCGGCTTAGATCCTACTGTGTCCCCAGGCCTGCATCATACTGCATACACAAAATTATTTATGAAATAAATGGATGAAATTGTTAATATCTGCTAAACTTGAGGTATTTAAGCTCATTTGGCTTTTGGAAGCTGTTTATTTATAAATGTCAAGCAGGAAAAATAATAAGACTAGAAAAAAATATGAGACTATTTCACAGTAGAATGATGAGACATCCATATTCAAGCAAAAAAATAAAAGAAAGAGAGAAACAGGAAAGCAAATAATAAGCAGAGAGATGGAATATGACAACAACAACAAAAAGAGAGCTAGGCTCCCATTGACCAAAAAAAGATATTGTTATTCTTGGGGCAACTTTAATATTTCTATTCACCACTATTAGGATGTATCAGTTCCAAGACAATGTTGAAAATTAATTCTTGAACCGTTTTAAGGAAACTTGAACATTCAAAGACAGTATGAGACACATGCAGTCATCGTTTGTCTATGGCTAATTAAATGGGATATTCTTCTGGACATTTCCAGCCACTAATTGGTCAGGGTAAAATATGCGTGTGGTGGGCAGATTACCTTAACACATCTGCCTCAGCAGTGTCAGGGAGAAAGGGAGAGTCATTAAAGGAAGGTCGGCTAATTTGTTTGCTTATCGCAGAACCCAACTGGTTATTCCAAATGACTAAAAAGGATTATAAATCCTCTGAGGATTTAACATGAGGCTCAGAGCTAAACTGGGACAAGGAAGTGATTTTTAAAATCTTCACCAACCTAGGAGGCGGGAGGTCTAAGCATCTCATGAACAAGACAATAAAAGAATATTTATACCTACAGCTTAGAATAGTATGTCTCATTAAATAAAATGTCTTTTATCATTCTGGGAAGTTTCTGACCCAAGGCACTGAAAGTAATGACAGAGAAGTCTACAATTAAGCAAACCAGTAACTGTGAATCACTAAAGATTTACTCAGACACAAGAATATATCCTTTTTCTTTTTAACTGAATAATCACATGAATGTTCATAAGCGTTCGCCTGGGGAAAAGAATCTATTCTTTTTCAGAAAGGAAATAAAATAATAAGATGAAATCTTGTTTCTCACTAGAATCTGTTCATTTTAACAATGTAGACCTACGGACAAAAGAAAGACCTGGTTTTAGTGACACTGCGTCAGGAAGGGAAAAAAAAAAAGAAAGTTACATAAGGAAATAAGCTAACTAACAATAACTTAAGGTCAGCAGAGTTCAGTTCCCTTTTAGCTCGAAGTAGACAACAAACAAAGTCCCCACTGCCTGCACCGTTCTGTGACCCTGGGTCCCCGGAATAAATGAGCAAATGGAATCTACCTACAGACATCCCACTGATTCATAATAAATTGCTTTCTTATATTAGATCACATAACAGCATGTTTGTGGTGGGTTTTGTTTTTCTGCTAAGAAAACCCCAGGCCCCATGTAAAAATTATAATAATTATTTCTCTATATTTTTACTATTTTCCAATATCCAGGTCTCATATTGAACTGATCTTTGTATTATTTCTCCCATAATAATGTTCCCCTCAACTTAATTTCATTCAAGACATCACTTAATCTTAGATTCTGAAAATTCCCCAAATGTAAACATGTAACAGGTGGAATAGATGGTGACATATGCATTATGACTTCAGAGATTCTGAAGGGTGTGACTTAGCAAAAAAACTGTCTCTTGAAGAGCTATTGTGTCATCTGCCATTTATTTAATTAGAATCCCTTCTTGTTATATTGGGGACGAGGAAAGTTCCGGCATGGTATAATGAGAGACAGAAAGGCTTGGAGCCAAACAAGCCTGAATTCTGGTCTATTTCTACCACTTTCTATTTATGTGGCTTTGAGTTATCACTTACGTTTTACACAGTTTCCTCAACTACAAAATGGAAATAATGCTTCACTTCATTCAACACGTAAGTATGTAACATCTATTGTTCTAACACTAGGAGGTACAGTGGCAAACAAAAGAAAGTTTATGCTCCTATGGGGCTGCCATTTTAGTGGATGAGACAGAATATAAGCAAATATACAGACAAGTATTTGATATCATGCCCATGTGATAATGTTACAGCAAGTGTTACAGCAACTGGTCCTGAAGGGAATAACTGAGCGGTATGCAGAGAGTTGGAGAGTCAGCATTTATTCTCGCTGGTGGGCCCAGAGGAGACAAGTCTCCAAATTCTGAGCACCGTTTCCTCATTTTTGTCAGGTTTTATACTTTTTTTGAGATTAGACATATCCAATAGCATATAAGCATAAATGGTTAACCAATTAGCAATAGGATTTAAAAGATAGCCAATTAGCAGCACTTTTTACAAGCAGTAAAATTATAACAGGCTCATAACTTTGCTTAACTGTTTTGCGGTTTTAGCTAACAGGTACATAATTCTACTTAGCTGCATTTGTGGTTTTAAGAGGAATTAGCATTGAAATCTCCCCAACAATAAGTGATAGGAAGCAAAATTAAATAGAAAAGGGGGTTAAGAAGGATGGAGATGGGTAGGAAGGCCTGAGGTTCCACTTGAGCAGAAACAGATAAAATGAGGTAAAAACTGTTAAAAGAGCTCTTCAGAGACTGGTCATCATAGGAAATTTATAAATAAAGGACCTATGTAATTGCTAGGCACAGAGTAAACACTCAAAACTGGTAAGTGTGGTAACCTTAAAATTTGAATTGATGTCTTTTCTATCATTAAGGCCCAAGTTTTTAAAGTACAAATATATAATTACCTGTAAAAGAGCACCCATAAGCACCTTACCATGGACAGCTTTATGCTACCACCATTTCCTTGGAAAACAGAAAAAACGAAATTAAAGAGCAAGAAGGAATGACACTGTGATGGCACTGGGGAGTTGAGCAGAGAGGTGCCCGCGGCATGGGACGAGCATTGGCTGAGGAAGAGCGGGGCCGTGCCAGGTTCTCGGAAGGCCTGCAAACAGTCGGGGTCTCACCGCCCAAGCATGATGAAAGGTTAAGGTGGTACGGGGTTAGGAGGAAGAAGGAAATATGGTTCTCCACACCTAAGCCACCTATGTAACCAGTTTGCTTAGCACTTGTATAGTGGCTATAATTGTCTATGTATTTTAAGGACACATTCAGTTGCTCTCTTAAAATATTATCTTTCCAAGAGAGCATTCTCCTACTAATAATTTGTTTCATAGGGCACAGCTCATGGGAAGAAGAGTCTCTTTCTACTTGGATGTTTAAGATATTAGTATATATATACATATATATATTATTATGTGAGAGGTCGATCTAAAATGAATTCAGTAATTTCCATGCAGATTACTCTCTAATAGAAACAATTTGCCAGGGGTGAATCTGCACACTCAGAAATTTAAACAGTCATTACAAATTCAAATGGATTTCTTATAGACAAGATTCCACCAACTGAAAGAAATTGAAGATTTTCATAGGGCAAATGAGCCTGTTTAATTGACTGTCTTAGGATGTCAGGCAGACAGAGGCATTAACTTGCATATGACGAATAGAATTAATAAGGAATTTCTTACAGGTTCTCCCCGAATTGTCTTGTTCCAAGAAGATAAACAAAACCAAATGATTCTGAGAAAAATATTCAATGCAATCTCAGAATCAAATTTTCTTCCTTAAAACAATAGTTTGAAAATCTAGAGATCCTGGCAGTGCTTTACTATGGACTAAGAGCACATTTTGAGAAGAATATATACAAACAATCATAAGGAACCATGCACACAAAAGTATTTTGCATAACAACAGCTGACCATCTTCCAGTGGAGTGTCTGCCTCTATCCCAGATGCTAGGGATAAGGACATTAATCCTCAGGAGAACTTGATGAGGAAGACTTTATTATCTCTATTTTATAGATAATGAAATGGAAATTTACTAAAGTGCACCAAGTTGAAATTTACCAGTAAAAGGCAAGTTTGTAAATATAATGTTTTGTACAGTTTTTTTTTTCTTTTTAATTCTCTTTTGATTAAGGATAAGGTCATATAGCAGAAAAAGAGTATGATGGGAAGAGAAAAAAGACCTGATCTCTAGTTATGGTTTCACAATTTAGTAACCAATCCCTCCATGCCTGTTCTCTCACCCAAAAAACACCTAGTCCAGGTCCAAGCTCACCAAATCATGAAATAGGATAGAGGCAAAAGTGGTCTGAAAACCAAAGAGAACAAAGGCACAAGGATTTAGAAATTTCTCTAGATTACTAAGTCACTGGCAGAATTTCCATGGGAGGCTACCACCACTCTTGGGAAATATATTGCAGTTAGTGTCTGCACAGGCCCCGGGGTAAATGTTCAATTACTCTTAGAATAGTTGGATGCTACTTTTTTGCCATCTTCCTGTTAGATATCTTCTTCTACTTCAAATGTCTTAAATAGCTGGTCTTTCAACTTGCTATCTTAGTATCTTCCTAAGTTAAACATATATTGGTGTGTGTTATATGCACACATTTTCTCTCTCTCTCTCTCTCTCTCTCTCTCTCACACACACACACACATACACACACACACACACACACACACACACACACAAACACACACATGCATTAGATCCACTGACTGAAAAAGTTTTAGTAACCAGAGTTGCACCTGAATGTTTAAGGAGAGAACCAAGATTTTAGATATGCCACAGTGACCTTAAAATAAATCCTTCTTTGGGAAAATGTGGTGAGACTCCCAGTGGTGCTGTTCCCTCTGATTGTGAGTAAAATTGTAGAAGCTGATTTGGACCATCTGATTACCTGTTTGACAGCTGCAGAGTTTATCCAGGGGAGCTACTGCTACCCTGAATCTTTTACTAACAGACTGAGTGATTGGAAAATTCTCAGTCAGCTGGCTAAACTCCAGGCCTGAGCTTCCATGTGAATCCTAGTAACAGCAAGGAAGCTTTTATCTCAAGGCCAAAAGGGCAAAAAAAAAAAAAATTTCACCAATAGATTTTTTGTACCAAGGGAATACAGGAGTGCCCTGCCCAGTAAATGGAAAGCCCCCTGAAAGCAGGGACCGTGTCTATCTTGTACAATCCTATTTGCCCCGCAGGGAGCAGGAGGGCTAACACATAGAGGTGCTCTGAAAAGAAAAAAAAAAACATCGAATGAATGAACAGACCTGCGATAAAATGAAAGGTTCTCTCTGTGCAGAGCTTCCAAAAGTTTATAAGTCTGAGGAAAAAATTAAAAAGAGAAAAAAAGGCAGAGAAATTTTATGGCTAGAGTCTCATGTTCACTCCAGGGTAATTCAGAAATAATACATGAATGTATTTATCATTATCTCTATACCATGACTTGTTTCAATAAAGTTTAGAGATGCAAATTACAGGATTTCCTACAATTCTCAATATGCTATAAGTTCTTTTATGTGCCCTGGAGTTTCCTGCTTAGTAGCATTCGTAAAAACCATATACTGTTTGTATCTACTGCATTGGGTTGTATATTTACATTGCATATAGCAGACACATCTACATCTTTAGCAGGAATATATGTAAGAAGTGCCACAAAATAATAACATACACATGTGGTCCTATGTACTTTAAACTGCATTCTTGATTCACTAGCTCACTTTCTCTTTTTTCTTTTTTTTTCCTCTTTACTACTTTCACTTTTCTCTTTCTTTTTGAAAGGGAAAAAAATTAGTTCAATGGTTCAGTTTGCTGGTTGATTTGTTAGCTTGCTAGTTAATTGACTATCTCGATCATGCCTGCTTGTAGCAGCCACTTAATATGATCTAGTAATAGTCAGAGAATAATAACCTATATAACCATATTTCTAACCATATCCTCACCTGAAGTTTTTATTTTTAAATTTCGTATTTGTAGACTTACGTAGTGTTCACGGACAATCCACAGTCCTTTAAAAAAGCGAAGTAAGGTGGTTAGAGCAGACTACTTCTAGTACTACTACCTCTCAGCCTATAGCATAGCCCACAAAGTCTTATTAGTATTAATAAATCCCTACAGTAATCTGTATCAAAAGATTACATTTAATAATTTCAAGCTGAGGAAGGAGAAAAACAAGTATTTATCAGAAACTCTAAAGATGCATTTAGTTTAGTATTATAGTACAAATAAATATCAATCACATTTTTAAAAATAAAGAATTGCATTTATTCAAATGCTAACCTAAAAAACATCCCATATAAATAACTTATTATCACATACACCTAGAATATTGCTTTGAGAATATTCACAGGGAATTGTAAAATACACTACATGCAGTTATATGAGTCCCCAATATCTATTTTTAAATTTTTATCACTTTACCCTGTTACAGGGATCCTCTGATTTTTCTAATAATGAGGTTAATAATCTTCCTTACAGGTATTGTGTGGTTTATGTTAGAATATATAACATGATACCAAATTTGAGTCAAAATTTTGGGATTTCCTTTAATTATTCTAATGAGAGAGATTTTTCTTGCACTACAAATGCTAAAATGGCATATTAATTCTACCGCCTCTTAAAAATTGTTAAACCATCCTTTGATATATAGAAATATAGGATTATAACTCACCAATTACTGTTATTATTACTCCTATAGTATTCAACAAAACATTCATTATTTTTGTCTTTTTGGACCAAAAATTACTCAGTAAAATTTAAATAGCAGTTTTAAGACTATTTATTAATTGTAACAATATTTATCTAAACCTCAAAGCATTGGAAAAAGTTTCTAGTCTCCTATAAATTATATTTGATTAGCACACTAAGCAGAGCTTCACTTGTTCACCAATTTCAATGCCAGGCTAAAATGAGCTTGATCTTCTAATATTGGATGTGTATGGGTATTAAGGTTTTAAAACAATTAATAAATAAAGATAGGTTAACGGTTAATATGCAATATTTTATAACACTTGTTATATAAATGTCTGTAGCCTCAACATAGTTGTATGTAATGGTTTTAGCGATTTACTATTCTGAAATGTTTGCTATGACAAATAAGTTTAGGTAATATGTGAAAGGTTTTGGCTTTGATTCATTAAAAAGAAACAAACAAATCTTTATGATCCACAACAAAAGGAAATCTTTATGACCTACAACAGAACAACTAGGCAAATAGTAATACACAAATCAGACAACTTGTAATAAATAAGGGACTCTGTTGAATCCACTTAATTTCACCAAATAAAAATATGAAGTGAAAATGAAATGTATGACAAATAGTAAGATCCTCCAAATAAACAACATGTAAGTCAAAGAAGAAATCACAATGGAATTTAGAAAACAGGTAAACTGAATGATACCAAAAATAGACATACCTGTCTGTATACATGTAAGATGCAGGAAAAGCCATGTTTAGAAGCAAGATGGTCTTAAATACATATATTGCAAAAGAATAACTAAAATCAATAATTTAACTATCCATCTTAGGAATTTAGAAAATGAACCACAAATTAAAACCCAAAAAAGTAGAAGAAAAAAATAATGAAAATAAAAGCAAAGAACAGAGATGCATGAAATAGAAGACAAGTATATAATAGGAGAAATTAACAATGAATTTATTTCTCCGAGAGGACTAATTGAATTAATTCCTAGTGATGCTGATCATGGGAAAAAAGAGGGTAAACACTAATACTAATACTAGGAATTCAAAAAGGAGTAATACTTTACACATTTAAAAATTAACAGGAGTTTATGAAACACTTTATGCCAATACACTTGAACATACAGATAAAATGGACACATTTCTATAAAATCAAAACTTAGAGAAATTGAACAAAGGAAAGAATCTAATAAAGCTGGGTAGTGACTGGAAAGGAGGCTAGAGCGGGTTTCTGACTTGCTGGGGATGGTCAATTTGACTGGAGTTATAGTTACAAAAGTGTTTACTTTGTGAATATTCCATTTCTAAATTTATAATTTGTGTACTTCTTTGCATGTACAGGCATATCTCATTTTATTGTACATCACTCTATTGCGCTTCATAGATACTGTCATTTTTATAAACTGAAGTTTGTAGCAACTCTGTGTAAAGCACATGCTCCTTTCATGTCTGTATCACATTTTCATAACTCACACAATATTTCAAACTTTTTAAATAATTATTATATCTGTTCTGGTGATCTGTGATCAGTGACCTTTGATGTTACCATTGCAATTGTTTTGGTGCATGATCAACCAGATCCATATAAAATGGCAAACTTAATCAATAAATGTCACCTGTGTTCTGACTGCTGCACCTACCAACTATTTGTTTGTTTCTCTCCATTCCTGTTTCCCTCTCCTTGGGCCTCTGAGACACAACAATTTTGAAATTAGGTCAATTAATAACCCTACAATGGCCTCTAAACATAAAAGTGAAAGGAAGAGTTGCACACCTCTCACCTTAAATCAAAAGCTAGAAACAATTAAACTTAGTTAGGAAGGCATGTTGAAAGCTGAAAAAGATCAAAAGCTAGTTCTCTTGCACAAAACAGTTAACCAAGTTGTGAATGCAAAGGGAAAGTTCTTGCTGGAAGTTAAAAATGTTACTCTAGTGAACACATGAAGGATAAAAAAGCAAAACTGTCTTATTGCTGATATGGAGAAAGTTTGAGTGGTCTGGATAGGTCAAACCAGCCACAGCATTTCCTTAAGCCAAAACCTAATCCAGATCAAACTCCTAACTGTCTTCAACTCTGTGAAGGCTGGGAGAGGTGAGGAAGCTGCAGAAGAAAAGTTTGAAGCTAGCAGAGGTAGGTTCCCAAGATTTAAGAAGGCTTCTCCGTAACATAAAAGTGCAAGGTGAAATAGCAAATACTGATGGAGAAGCTGCAGCAAGTTTTTGAGAAGATCTAGCTAAGATCATTGAGGAAGAAGGTTACGTTGAACAACAGATTTTCAACGTGGACAAAACAGTCCTCTATTGGAAAAAGATGCTACCTAGGCCTTTCATAGCTAGAGAGGCACGTTTAAGTCCTCCAAAGCTTCAAAGGACAAGCTAACTCTCAGAGGCGGCTGCTGTACCCAATGACTAAGTGGAAGCCAATGCTCATTTATCATACTGATAATCCTAGGGCCCTTAAGAACTATGCGAAATCTCCTGTGCCTGTGCTCTACAAATGGAGCAACAAAGTCTGGAGGATAGCACATCTGTTCACAGCAAGGTTTACTGAATATTTTAAGCCCACTGTTGAGACCTACCACTCAGAAAAAAAGATTCTTTTCAATTATATCTGTTCAATAACAATGCACCTGGTCACTCAAGAGCTCTAATGGAGATACACAGGGAAATTTATGTTGTTTTCATGTCTACTAACCCAACATCCATTCTGCAGCCCATGGGTCAAGGAGTGATTTCAATTTTCAAGTCTTATATTTAAGAAATAGATTTTTATAAGGCTATCACTGCCATAGCCTTTGATGGATCTGGGCAAAGTCAGTTGGAAACCTTTAGGAAAGGCTTTACCATTTTAGATGCCATTAAGAATATTCACGATTCATGGGAGGAGGGAAAAATATGAACACTAACAAGAATTTGGAAGAAGTTGATAATTGATTTGCATTTTTACTAAGAAATAGAATGTTCTCCTTTGGTTGAAGAAAAATTTCAAAATGTACAACTCTCATGAGGTTTAAGAAATATTTTCTCTTCTACAAAAGTGTCAAATGACTTAAAGAAATAGAAAATAAAGAAAATTTGTCATTTTTATGATTATTGACAAGGAGCTTAGAGTTTATATCCCTTAAGAAGAAAAATTACTTATTCCTCATTTTTGCCCTAATGGTAAGAATTTAAAAGTTACATATACACTTAAGGGAGCAATGGTGGTAATAATTCAAATAAATGTTAATAATCATTCATAGATTATACAGAAAAAGTTTTGTGATTTATTTATGAATGATTGCCACATTTTATAAACAGCTGCTATATCTACTAGACATTTTTTTATTTTCTGTGGCTGAATATCTTAGAACATCAAAATTAAGTTACTTCCTTACTTTCTCCTAGGTAGTTGTTGTTATGTTAAGGGCGTTCACAGGTATTATATATCTCATTTAATCCACGAAATTACCTGGACAGAAAAGCATACCTTTCTCATTTTTACAAACAGAGAATTTTTTTCAAAAATTCTTCAGTCCATGTAGTCATTTTGAATAGTTACTTTGGTAGTTGACTTTTCTGAAAATAATTTTTATTATTTCTGACAGAATTATCAGAATATAAATTATTCTTAGAATGGTCACTGACCTGTTTTTGACCTGTATTTCCTGAGCAAAGCTACTGAAGATCAGTTAGGCTAGCCAATCTGTGAAATCAAAAGCAGATAAAACATCCTATGCTTTAAATCCAGCTTTCCTGGGCTTCAAGTTCATTATATATTCCAGACCATCAATTGGCTCATATTAGGGCTCAAAAAGTACTTCATTATTTTTGAAGATTGCCTGTTCCAACAGTTCGTCAGATTAGAAGGATTGAGATGGGATAATATGAATTCAGAAATGCATTCTACATCAGTATTATGACAGCTCTGAATTTACCTCTCTACTATCCCAGAAACCAAATGAAATTTGTACCAATACTTCCTATGAGGAAAATTATAAAACTATATGGTTTCACCATTAAGACCTTGTATGTTTTTGAAGATTGAATAAGATAGAGGCTGACTGGTAGAGTGAGAGGGAACCCCCACCTTACAGCACAATGGAAATGTACATTTCTAGAGGCTTCACCAAAGTTGAGCAGATTAAGACTCACAGAGTAATTCACATTCCAGAAAATCAGTAAAGAGAAATTCCATTAAGGAAACATATTTTATTATAATATATTGATTTTGTAAGTTTGCCAAAAACAAAACAAATCAAAATCTACATTTAAAGTTAATGAATAGTCTCATAGGTCCATTTAAACATACGATTACAATCAACACTTATTCAAATATCATTTCCTTTGACCAATGTCAACATGTGTTTGAAAGGGAGCCTCAGAAACTCTTCACCTACGTTGTAAAATCTTTCCCCCTACAGGATTCTTACACTCTCCTACAGAACTAGGGCCTGTTCATCTCCTCCTTGAACAGATTACCAACTCCTCTACTCCACTGTTTGCCTCTGAGAGGGGACAAGAAAAGTGATAGCAAGAAAACCTGGGGTTCATCACCCCATCCTTATAGTGTTCATACTGTTGTGTATGTATTTATATACAGGCCTCAAAAATAACCTGTGAGGAAGCTAAAAAATTAACATTTTCTCTGACTTAGGGGTGTTAACAATTATCCACTCTCTGTCAACAAATTGGAGAATACAAGGCGTCCCAAAAGTCACCATATATAGGGAAAATGTGAAATTATAGCTAAATGTACCTTTATTTACAAAGTGTTCATTCCAAAATGTTACAAAATTTTCCCTATGTAGTCTCCATACAAGACATGTAAATAAAACATTACCTGACTTAAAATTATACTACAAAGCTATACTAACAAAACAGCAGAGTACTGTCATAAAAACAGAGACATAGATCAATGGAACAGAATAGAGAATCCAGAAATAAATCCACACATCTATAGTGAACTTATCTTCAAAAAAGATGCCAAGAACATATAGTGAAGAAAGGACAGTCTCTTCAATAAATGGTGCTGGAAAAACTGGATATCCACATGCAGAAGAACTAAAACTAGACCTTTATCTCTTACCATTTGTAAAAATCAAATCAAAATGGATTAGAGACTTAAATCTAAGACCTGAAACCTTGATACTACCAAAAGAAAACACTGTGGAAACACTTTAGGACATTGGTCTGGACAAGGACTTCTTGAGTATACTCCCAAAGCACAGGCAACCAAAGCAAAATTGGACAAATGGGATCACATCAGGCTAAAAAGCTTCTGCACAGCAAAGAAAATCATTAACAAAGTGAAGAGACGACAACCCACAGAATGGGAGAAAATATTTGCAAACCACCCATCTGACAAGGGATTAATAAATAACTAGAATATATAAGAACCTCCAACAATTCAATAGGAAAAAGTCAAATAATCCGATTAAAAAATGGCAAAGGATCTGAATAGACATTTCTCAAAAGAAGACATACAAATGGCCAACACTAATTTTTTCACTAACGATGTTGAAAAAATGCTCAACATCATTAGTGATGAGAGAAATGTAAATCAAATCTATAATGAAATATAATCTTACCCCAGTTAAAATGGCTTTTATCAAGAAAACAGGCAGTAACAAATGCTGGCAAGGATGTGGAGAAAGGGGAACCCTTGTACACTGTAGGTGGGAATGTAAATTAGTGCAACTACTATGGAGAACAGTATAGAAGTTCCTCAAAAAACTGCAAATAGAGTTACCATATGATCCAGCAATCCCACTGCTGGGTATATATCTAAAGGAGGGAAATTCAGTATATCAGGAAGATATCTGCACTCTCATGTTTATCACAACACTATTCACAATAGTCAAGACTTGGAACGAACCTAAGTATCCATGAACAGATGAATCAATAAAGAAAATGTGTTACATATACACAATAGAATATTACATAGCCACAAAAAAAAGAATGGAATCCTGCCATTTGCAACAACATGGATGGAATTGAGAACATTATGTTAAGTGAAATAAGCCAAGCACAGAAAGACAACTATCACATGTTCTCACTCATATGTGGGAGCTAAATATTAAAAATAATTGATCTCATGGAGACAGAGATAGAATGATGGTCGCCAGTGTAGTGTGTGGGGGGGGGGGCTGTGGATAAAGTGGGGATGGTTGATGGGTACAAAAATATAGTTAGATAGAATGAACAATATTTGATAGAACAACAATGTGCCTAGAATCAACAATAAGTTATGGTTTACTTTAAAATAACTAAAAGAATGGAATCGGAATGTTCGTAGCACAAAGAAATGATAAATGTCTGAGGCGATGGATACCCCACTTATCCTTATTTGATTAATTCGTACTGTATGCTTATATCAAAACATCACATATACCCTATAAAGATATACAATTATTATGTACTCATAATAATTAAAAATTTTAAAAAAGAACACAATGTTTCCCAATAATTTAAAAAAACATTCTGTTTCATCCAGGTTGTTAGGATTAAATAGAGAAATGCATATAAAACTAATACAACAGTGCCTGGCACATGGTAAATGTTCAGTAACTGCTAGTTATTTTATCATCATCATCTTGATCATTCTAATCGTAATTCCTTTTTTCCAAGTTAAATGTATACTTCCAGTTTCTATTCATCAAAAATAGGTTATATGGAGGAGTAAAAATGGCAGAGTAAGGGTGACCTCCTAGCTCCCTGCTCCCAGAGAAAGAGGTGAAGAATTCAGTCTGCTATGCACAAGTGGATCTCTTCCCCACAAGAACAGCATTGTGAAACTGAAGAGAAACAGCATGGGACACACAACACAGGAAAACAAAAAACGGTGAATGGGAGATAGGATCGCAAAATCTGGAGAGTATGAGATAAACAATAGAGAATAGAGCATGGGATGGCTGCACCTGCCTGGCCAGCAAGTGCAGTGGGATCTGACTCACAGGAGAACATCCTGCTTTCCCACTGATCTCCACACCCACTCAGACAGGGACCTGCCTGAAGTCAGTGCAAAATCAGGGCAAGAGATGTTGGGCTTTGTGAGGAGGACAATAGTGGGAAGCATCTTGAACTCCCAGGAGCTCTGTGCTTGGGCTGTACTGGGTAGGGGAGGAACTGGTCTGAGCTACCACTCGAGGGAGTTAGGAGACAGGCACCTCACCCCTGGCAGTCAGTGGAACCAGAACAACAGAAGTGAACGCTGAAAAGGGGGCTCTAACCTGGAAACCACTGCAGATGAGTATGCCAGCTCCAGGCTGGTCAGAAAGAGCATGATCTCCTGCCAGACAGGCCCAAGGTTGTGGGAGGGCCACACACAAGAGACAACAGGGCATCCTGTTGACTCAGATCCTCAATCTGGCATCCGTCAACTCCTGAACAGTCTCCCCCAGCGCTAGCACTCTGTGGGTGGACAGCCGCCATTTTGGGAATCCACAACCCAGATGCTGTGGTGCGCTACCGTTTCAGGCAGCACCCTTCCTCCAGCCTGAGGATTCTCGTTACAGGCTCCGCCCTTCCTCAACCTATTGTCAACCAGCTGGCCCGTTTTGATGCGTGAATTTTGAGTGCTTCCCCAGTCATGAGAGGCTGACGCCTGCGGGATTCAGAGGCGTTAGGGCACTGAGTAGACTCAGGCATCATCCCTCCCCCTAGTGCAGCGACTTTCGCACCAAAAGTGGTAGGCTCCATCCCTGGAAGTAGAGAGAGGCAAGAAAAGCCACTTTCCCTGTGTGACTGGCGTGACTCTGCAAGGACTTGGTGCAGACCAATAGTTGACAGCCCAGTGACTTGGCCTTTCAGACCTGCTTGGGTCGTACAGTAGGATCATAACTCTGGGGCCTGATCTCCGTGTCTGGGCAGCTGACAACAGTAGGGTTCATGGTCAGGGAAGGAAATCCTGGCCAGAAGCCACAGCAGGTTCACCAAGTAACCCATCTCATCAGGAGCAACCTCCCAAGTGTGGTGGAAGAACCCTGAATAACACATTAGCGGCTCCCCCTAGCAGCAGATCAAGCAACCAAAGAAGCACACATATCCAGACTGGTAGGCAGCAGCTGCAATCTGCCTTTCTCCTGTCACCACTTTAAGGGGGAATAGGGTCCAAGTAACCCTTGGGAGTGACAAGATTCTTCCTAAAGATTGGGGCATTAGTATTCTTCACTTGGGGACCAGAAACCAACACAGAGGCATTGGATTACCTCGATAACTGGCTCCTCCACACAATCTACAACCAATGACAGAGAGACAGCTCAACACAGTGCCCTCCATCTTAAGCTATTAGAGGGCAGTGGAGTTATACACACAGGTGTGATTCATCACATGGGAGCTTAAATTGGGGGAACAAACTCACTAATCTCCACTGGCAAGAGGTGAAGACAATAGGTCAGAGGTAACCTAACTTGCCAAAATATCTCTAAAGCATTACAAGACCAGCATGTCTCCTCCCACCACTGTTAAGCCCCTTGGGGGCTTAAAGTTAAGGGCACAAACTAGTCCTAGAACTCCTAGTTCTCAATGAATTACCCTGATGAGAAAGAACCGGAGAAAGAACACAGGGAATATGAAAGAGCAGAGAGAAAAGTCACCCCCGAAAGAAATCATGAGACCCTCAAAATCAGATACTAATATAAGTGAGATGATTAAATTGATGGAGGAAGAATTCTGAATATGGATTGTAAGGAAACTCAGTGGAATTGAAGAGAAAATAGAAACCCAACACAAAGAAAACATAAGAACAATAGAGGAAATGAATGCAAAATTCTCTAAAGAAGTTGAAATATTATGAAAAAAATCAAACAAAAATCTTGTAAATGAAGCAGGCATTCAAGGAACTTCAAAACACAGTGGAAAGCCTTAAAAATAGAATGGATCACACAGAGGAGAGAATCTCAGAGCTTGAAGATAATGCCTATGTACTAAATAAATCAGATGAAGAAAAAGAACACAGAAGCAAGAGACAAGAGCAGAATATGCAAGAAATGTGGGATTATATAAAGAAACCAAATATAAGAATTATAAGCATCCCAGAGAGAGAAGAAGAAAATACACAAGGGCTGGAAAATCTATTTCTTGGAATACTGGAGGAAAATATGCCTGGCCTGGCCAGAAAACTAGATATCCAGATACAAGAAACACAAGGAACTCCTGGGAGATGCAACATGAAGAGGCAAACACCACGTTACATAATTATCAGACTGGACAAAGTAAACATGAAAGAGGAAATCCTTTGCACAGTAAGATGAAAACAACAGATAGCCTACAAAGGAAAACCTATCAGACTAACTGTAGACTTCTCAAATAAAACCCTACAAGCCAGAAGGGACTAGGGACTCCTCAATCTTCTTAAACAGAACAATGGCCCACCTAGAATTCTTTACCCAGCAAAACTGAGCTTTATCTACGAGGGAGAAATAAAGACTATTCCAGACAAGCAATCACTGATGAAATTTGCAAAGACCAGACTTTCTCAGCAGGAAGTACTCAGACCTGCATTATACACTGACCAGCACAATAGACACCCACCAAATTAAAAACACTGGAGTTAAAACCCAAAATCCAAATTCCACAATGGCTTGAGAGGTAAAACAAAACAATAAGAACTTACCCAACAATATGAACAGAAATCTTCCCAAATATCAACCTTCTCAATAAATATGAATGGCTTGAATTGTCATTTAAAAAAACATAGACTGGCTGAGTGGATAAAACATTATAAGCCAAGTATCTGCTGTGTCCAGGAAACTCATCTAACCCACAAAGACACTTTCAGACTCAAGGTTAAGGGTTGGAAAACAAACTTTCAGGCAAATGGAAACCAAAAGAGAGCAGGGGTAGTGATTGTGATTTCAGACAGCATAAATTTTAAAATAGCAAAAGTAAAGAAAGACAAAGATGGTCACTATATAATGGTGAAAGGAAAAATCCAACAAGAAGACTTAACAATTCTTAATATTTATGCACCCAACACAGGAGAACCCAGATATACAAAGCAAACCCTGTATGAGCTAAATAGCATGATAAACAGTAATGCCATAGTAGTGGGGGATTTCAACACCCCACTGTCTGAAATGGATAGATCCTCCAAACAGAAAATAAGCAAAGAAATAATAGACTTAAACAGAGCTCTAGAATGAATGAATCTAACAGACATCTACAGAACATTCCACCCAAATAAAGCTGAATATACGTTCTTCTCATCCGCTCACAGAACTTTCTCCAAAATTGACCATATCCTAGGCCTCAAATCAGACCTCAACAAATCTAAAAAAATAGAAATTGTACCATGTATCTTCTCAGACCATAGTGGTATAAATCTAGAGATCAATTCCAACAGAAACACTCACCACTTCACAAAGTCACGGAAATTAAACAATCTATTGCTAAATGACTGCTGAGTGAAGGAAGAGATTCAGATGGAGGTCAAAAAATTCTTTGGATAAAATGATAATGGAGACACAAGCTATCAAAACCTGTGGGATACAGCAAAATCATTCCTGAGAGAAAAACTAACAGTATTAAATGCTCACATCCGAAAGACAGAAAGTTCACAAATCAACAAACCAATAAACTGTCTCAAGAAACTGGAAAGGAAGAGCAAATTCATTCTCAACCTAGCAGAAGAAAGAAAATAACTAAGATTAGAGCAAAACTAAATGAAATTGAGAACAAAAGAACTATATGGAAGATCAATAAAACCAAAAGCTGGTTTTTCAAAAAGATAAACAAAATTGATAGCCCTCTTGCTAGACTGACAAGATCTAGAATAGAAAGGACTTTAATAAACTCAATCAGAAATGAAAAAGGAGAGATCACTACAGATGTGATGGAAATACAAAACATTATCTTTGAATACTATAAAAATCCATATGTCCAAAAGTTACAAAATGTGGAGGAAATGGACAAATTCTTAGAAACACACAACCTCCCTAAGCTCAATCAGGAGGAAACAGAAATCCTGAACAACCAATATGAAGTGTAGAAACTGGAGCAGCAATAAAAAATCTTCCAAAAAAAAAAATCCCAGACTAGATGGGTTCACACCCAAATTTTACCAAACATACAAAGAAGAACTGATACCTATACTGCAGAAATTATTCCAAAACATTGAGAAGGATGGTATCCTCCCCAACTCATTCTACGAATCCAATATCACCTTCATAACAAAGCCAGGAAAGGATGTAGCAAAAAAAAAAAAACTACAGACCAATATCCCTCATGAATATAGATGCAAAAATTCTCAACAAAATTTTAGCAAACCGAATCCAACAGCACATCAAAAAAATAATTCACCACAACCAAGTTGGCTTTATCCCAGGGATGCAAGGCTGGTTCAACATAAGCAAATCTATACATGTAATTCACCACATAAATAAAAGCAAGAACAAAGACCAAATTAAAGAATTTATATAAATGCAAAATTGGTAAACAGTAAAACTGAACAAACCACCTTTTGGAGGTACGAAATCATTTGTTCTCTCCACCATGCAACACTGCCTCATATGGATATAAAAATTTATACATAATTGGCCAGGCGCAGTGGCTCACGCCTGTAATCCTAACACTCTGGGAGGCCAAGGCAGGAGGATCGCTCAGCGTCAGGAGTTCAAGATCAGCCTGAGCAAGAGCGAGATCCTGTCTCTACTAAAAATAGACAGAAATTATCTGGACAACTAAAAATATATATATATATAAAATTAGCTGGGCATGGTGGCACATGCCTATTGTCTCAGCTACTAGAGAGTCTGAGGCAGAAGGATTGCTTGAGCCCAGGAGCTTGAGGTTGCTGTGAGCTAGGCTGAAGTCACAGCACTCTAGCCCAGGTAACAGAGCCAGACTCTGTCTCAAAAAAAAAAAAAAATGTATACATAATGACCATTCATTAACAATTTCTATTTACCAAAGATACTTTGATAGCAGATCATTATATGGAATACCTGGGCTTTAAAAGCCCTCTAAGAAATTATTCTTTAACCATCAGAGATGGAGTATTAACCACCATCCAACCACAATCATTTGAGTCATTTTATAAGAAGGGATAAGCCATATGAAGGATCTCACCTAAGTTTCCTTAAACCAAATCTCAAGTATAAGCTTAATATAAAATATCACTATTTGTCCCATTAAATTGCTTGTATTCAATAGCCAAAAATTTGATATGGCCCTTGACTAGAACCAACTTACCATGAGAGTTCTATGATAAATCACCATGCCTAGTACTTCTCATCCTCTCTTCAAGAGTTTCTGTATTTGATATATTATTCTTCTCTAAGTTTGGTTAGTCTACATCTTTTTTATGTAAAGTTTTTATTGAGGTATAACATACATATGGAAATATGTATGTATGATAAATATGTATGTATGGTATTACATACATACATACAGAAACCTATACAAATAATAACTGTATAACTTGATGTCCTTTTACTAAGTGACTAATATAACCAATATCCATGTGAACAGTTCCCAGATTAAAAAATAGGACATTACTAGCTTCCCATAGATTATTTTTGCCTATTTGTGAACATTATATACAAAGACTCGTAATATGTACTATTTTGTATTTGGCTTCTTTTGCTCAATATTATGCTTATGGGAACCATCTATGTTGTTCATGTATACATAGTTCATTTTTCTCACTGCTATATAATAATCAGTTGTATGAATATAACACAATATACCCATTCTAGTATTGATGGACATTTGGATTGTCAAGTGACACTATTCAAAAAGTAAAAAAACAGACTACAGAGTGGGAGAAGATATTTGTAATACATATGCTTAATTGATTCATATCTAGATTATATAACTCAAAGATCAAGAATAAAAAAACAAACAATCCTATAGAAAAAAATGAACAAAAGATTTGAAACAGGTACTTTAAAACACAGGATATGTAAATAGTCAATAAACATATCAACATGTAGTTAATTTCATTTAGTCATCAAAGTGATACAATTAAATCACAATAATGTATCACACACTAGAATGCTAAATTGAAAAGGACTGAAAATATCAACTGTTGGCAAGAATGTGGAGCAACTAAAACTTACACACACTGCTGATACAATCGTTTTGTAAATTGGTACAACGACTTTAGAAAGCTCTTTAGCAAAATGTTCATTGCAGCTTCAACTATAATATTCCTCATCTGATAATCTATAGTTAGAGCCATTCCAAGACACTGAAGACCTTTGCTATGATTTTCCTGGTTCTGACAAAATGGAAGTGCTATTCAGGCAACAATCACTAACTTAATACCTTATAAGTCACAGACACCATACCAGGTGTTGAGGATACAAAGGACCCCAACTTCGTTCTTCCTTAAATTTTTACTCTGAGATGCTTCCTCTTGCTACCCTTTGGAACATTTGGAAATGTTTCTTTCTTATCATTATCAAATTATCAAAACATTAAAATATATTTTTAACAATGCCCTTTTGCGTTAATGTCTTCAAATATCATTTAAGATAAACTTTTTAGTAAATCATGTTTACTAATTAAAATTTAAATTTGTTTGGATAGAACCCAAGTAAGTCCAGCCTTTATATTAGATACCATTACAGTATTATGTGTTATTGAATAATAATATATAGTATGTATAACTATCTCTGAAACACAAATATATAATTTAGATTTGTATGTTCCTTCTTAAAAGTCTAATAATAGTGCAATTGGAATTGTCATGTGTATGAGTTTGCAGATGTGAATACTAAAAGAGCACAAATTTTTAAGTAACAAACATCAGTATTGTCTCCATTTTCCATCACAGAAATTTATAACTACATTATAGCAATCTTGTTTCTGTTTTCTTATTATCTAATACTTAATCTTATTTCAATTTTAGGTAAATGGAATACCTAACGTGGCAATTTTATAATATTAGGAAAACATAAATGCTTAATCATATCTTTATGATGCATAACAGAATGAAGCTGCATTGTCCAAATAGCTCTTATGCAGATATAAAATATTGAAGAGCATTACTTGGAACAGTTCTTTAAATCATATCCATTTTTCTGGAACAAGATCATGGTTGTTTGGGTTTGGGAAAATGTACATTAATTTTCACTTCCTTTAAAATCCTTCAACATAGTTAACTGACTAATTGGCATTTATCTACATTCACTTCTCTCACCAAAAACACTTGTAATGCGAACGTCTATTTTTAATGATGCTTTTAGACATTATATATTTACCATCTGCTTGTTGTCCAGCAGTAACTGTACAGTGAAGAAAGTTATAATACCATCCACTGTCATATCTACCCACAATAGTCAACTAGCAAAGATAATCACAGTCAAGGCAGGTTAGCCAGAAGGAAAAAAGAGACTATTCAGTTTCATGATCTGGCCTCAGGCTGTTCTTTTCTGCCATTCCCCATAAACGTATTATTCCTTCTGGAAATCGTCCTAAGTTATTTTCCTACAAGAAATAATTACTTACAACTAACCATGTAGGAATATGATCACTAAGTTCTGTCCAACAGAGTTATTCTGAATGAATGCATGAAATAGCACAGTTTGATAATGAACTAGGTTGAACGGAGTATAATTTTTCACTAATAAATGTTGCAAGGACTGATAACTATGAATTCTCTTCTAATTAGATCTTAAAAAAATAAAATTCTACATTTCATCTATGCAAAAGGGTCAGTTTATGAGCTTTATTGTCCCTTCACTGTGGGCAGCAGTACTCAGAGCTTAGCCAGAAAGATCATAGTGAGTATTATAAAAACAGTGGGTCGAATTATTGCTCAAATGGATTTTAATATTCAGTAAAAATCTTTAATCATAACATATAAATGTAAATACATTTGAATTTGCTTAAATTCATGTATCTATTTATGTTAAACAATACACAATATACTTGTGCATCTGTAGGAATTACTAAACTATTACTTTAATTAGCATGAATTATTTTAAAAGATTCATGATACAAAAGGTTTCTTTAAATCTTTATTCCTCCTTTTCCTTCCTTCCAACCAACCCCCCCCAACTATACATAATATAGTGATATCACAACTGTTCACTGGAAACTTAATATATTTCTAATATAATATAAATGTGATCTTTTTTGTTTTGTAATCTTTGTATATCTCTTTCACACAGCACTCACTCTTAGTGTATGAAAATGCCCACTCCTTTTCATTTTCAAATATTAGTCCATATCTAATTCTAATTCAATTCAGTATTTATAGGAAAGCTATTTGGTGCCCAAATTCTTTCAATTTTACTAATCTGTTATGTAACTTAGGGATATTTACTTTGATTCTATGTTAATTCAAACCTATAGATAAAGAACTCCAAAGAGTTAATCATTTGATAGCTTTTCTGGAGAAATTCCCATTAAGGAAATCTAGCAGCTTTCTCTTCTTTAAATGCAAAAGTATTCCTCTATTTTAATACATATCCTGTCATATTTTATAAGAATATTAATATTTTTTTTCCCCTTCATCTCTCTCAACTTCACTTTTAGGAATTCCCATCAACTAATTACAAACATGCCATATCAATCACAGATTTTTTTTTTTTACCAGCCAACATTACTTCATTACTAAACAATAAAAATGTTTTAAAAATAGTATCTGTCTCACCTCTCCAACATAATTATTAATATGTGTCTTATTAAACCTAGATGCCCCAAAGGATAAATATAATACAAAATAAACATAATTTATTTGGTTTTGGAAATACTAAAAGTTCCACAGAATCTCAGTATTTTTTGGTTGTTGTGATATGTTGGACATTATGATTGTCAGTAATGGGGTTTTCTCATGGTAAGACAGATAAATTTTGGTAGCACTATCAGAGCAGTGACTCTTAATTCTGGTCACAATTAGAATAACTTGGGAAGGCTTTTAAAAATATCTAAAATAGCCACACTCACTTAGTTGATTTGGTGTGGGCCCAGAATGATGTAACAGCTTCCAGGGTGATTCTCATAAAACACTCATGGCTGGAAATCACTGGTTTACAGAATTTTCTTCCTTTCCCAGAGTTTATTTTTTTTAAATTCAAATAAATACTTTATCAGCTTCTATTAAAAAGCATAAGCTTATGTATACATTTATAAATCAGACATGCCCCACCCTCAAAGTCTTAATAATCTACCAGAGCAGGTGCTCAAACAGTCAAGCTTCCCATATTGGTCTTATAAAATGTGTCAAGAGAAGCCGTAAGGTTAGTGTGATCTTCACTCCCATGACATATTCAAATAACTCTCTTGGTGTACGCAAGGTTCTTCTTTTTAACCACTGTGCATTGCCATGTGTTTGTTCCCTGATCTGTGGTTCTATTTCATCTAATTTTAAGATTGGGGGTTGGCACCGAGAAAAGGCAGAGTCTATCAATGTCTTTCTGAGTGTGTATATATGTAGTTTCAAGAAACACAAGTCTCGATTAAAATTGTTAGTGTCTAACATCCCCAATATTAGAAGGGACCCTAATTTTTCCTTAACGTGCAGTGGTCTTCCTGACTATTTGCTTGGGGGAAATTCTTCCCTCTAGGAAAAGATATGCTGATAAAATGCCATTGATGTTCTTTGAACCTGATTGAGCAAGTCACGGGCCATTTCAATTCCAAAAAATAATATATACAAGGCACAAAATGAACAGAAAACAATGACATGAAATGATCTGTGAATACTATAAATCTTGCCCTATGTTCTGAGAAATGATGCACGCCTGTGAATTTGTAATATTACCAATTAGAGGATGAGAAAGCCCAACTCTCAGCATTACAATTGAGAATGAAAAAATTTAAATTTGATTTCACTTTCGTCGATCATTTCATTGACTAAGGAGGGTGGCAGGTCATTTTGATCCTGGAGAAGCAGTAAGCAACTCAGATCCACAGGGTTGGCCATGAATCCATCTCTGTAACCAACTTCCTTTAAGGGAGATAGGTCTTCCCAGGGAAAGAAAACTCATCAGCACAGAGCAAAGAAAACAACACAGCCAACATCTGATTATTGTTTAACATTATCTTACATAGAAAACGAAAGTGACTTTACTAAAAAAGTTCAATTTTCCTGAGTTTTATTTCTTGAGTTTCTAAATCTTTGACTAACTACATCATACATAAAACCTAGTTATTAACTTAGGGCTTGCTAGGGAGAAGGCAGTCCCCTGATTTTTGGCCAAGAAGACTCCTGAAGCACTCAGCATCTTAACTCAGAGCTGCTTAAAATGTTCTAGGGAAGAAGTTATAAGCTTGGACATAGGTAGTAGGGAGTAGAGTACGAAAAACTGAAGAGCTGGAGCTACTTCTGTACCCACTGGAAGGGTATGATACACACAAGTCAAGAAAGGCAATTAGAGTGCAGTCAGTGCCTGGACTGGAATACAGTTCAGCAGCGACTGTACTTAAGAAGCATAAGACATAATCACTGCCCTTAAGCCTCATCCTTATGAAATGATACCAAACGACCCCAGCTAGCATAAAGCAGAGTGTTACAGTATGTGGTAGAACACAGAACACTCAGACTATAATAAATGCTAGAAAATACAGAAGACGTTTTAGAAGCAGCAAATTGAAATTAAATCTTAAAGGACTACTAATATGCAGCTTGAGAGAACAGGGAAGAGAATTTATCCCAGTCACAGGGAGAAGATAATCAATATCACAGGTAGAAGAGAGCAGGTTGGTACAGCCCTGGGGACCAAAGAGTATAGTGGGAAATGAGGTCCCTTAAGTATGATCAAGTCAGAACACAGCCATGTCAATGACTGTATAAGGCCTCATGTGTCATTTAATACTTTCAGACAGTGATTAAGCAGATCTCTAGGCAACTGCTAAGTTCAAAGCTGAAAAAACATCTGTGGCTGAATTTTAAAAATCAGATAGCACTAAAGTATTCTTATTACTAGGTATCACGTATTAAATGTTTCTATTTGGCAGCACAAAAGAGCTCACAAGAGCATAATGACATAGCCACTATTAACCACGCTCACAAGTAAGAAGACTGAGGCTCAGAGAAGTCAAATTCACTCAATAAATAAGCAAATTAAGATTTGAAAGTAGATATTTCTATCTCAGAGCCCCTACAATTCACTATACTACACTGTTTTCTCCAATGTCGGGGATGGTTTGAGTTTTGGACAAGGGAATTATTAAATATTCATTCCTCATCCTTATTTACCCCCACCAGCTAGAGAAGTGCCTGAGTTTGGTAAATGTTGAGTGATTCTGCAATTTTTGAGTACCTCTTCCCTGCTCAGACCTTCCCTCACAGTGCTGATAGACTAAGGACAGAGAAGAAAGTAACAATTACAGAATACTTTGATATGTGCCAAGGTTGAGTGAATGAATGGATGGATGAATAAATAAGTGCAAGTGTATCATTTAATACACTTCAGTAAACTATTTGAAATTGTAGTAGTGGGTAAGAACATGGCTTTAGTGTTAGACTTTATTTTGAATTCCGCTTCTGGCATTATTATCTGTATGGCCTTATTATATAAATGATTTAGTTTCTCAAAACTTCAGTTTACTCATCCACAAAAGGAAAATTTGGGCTAAACTTCTGAAATGGTTACTTCTCTAACCCTCCATCAAAAACCTAACCTACTGCTTAAATAATAAACAAAAGGACAGGCTCTACTTCATTTATAGGATTTGCTGTGTGTCAATTACATGTGATAGATTTTCCATTCATTATTTCATTCTAAGTTCACATTTTACAAATAAGAAAAATGGAGGTGCTAAAATGTTAAAATTAAAATCACACTATTGGAAAATACTCAAGCCAAGATTTGAATTGAAGTCTTTTTACTTCAAGTACAGTAGTATTTACAATTGAACGATCAGAAAAAAACAAACGAGGTCCACAAACATAAGCCTACATAAAGAACTAACGGAGAATGTTTGCCTTGTGTAGACCCAGCAAGAGTATCAGATGAAACTTCAAATGAGTGGTATTCTGATTTTTCTTGTTGGAAAAAACTTTTATATCTGTAAAGTCATTTTTTACATTTTATCACATATTGTTGTTAATGTCCTTTACTCTCTTGACTGTAAATTCTTCTTTCTCAAATACATGATTAGCTTTTAAAGGCTAGAACAATGTATTATACTCCCTTCTTCACCCTTACTCAGAAATAAGCTTGGTCATTATTATTCCCCGAAATGGTTCATTCATCTTCTCTGGTGGTTCATTTAATATTTAACATTTTGGTAATCCTTTTCAGGACTATGACACTGATCTTTAGAAAGGAAGGCTAAACTATTTAGCTGATTTTGTATAAGCTTAAAACAATATTGTACACTGTAGGTGGGTGCTCGGTAAATGAGTATCGACAATGAGGAAGTAGAACTCATTATTTGAAAAAGACTTTAATCAATACCTCCACATTAATAACACTCAATTTTGTTTTCTTTTTTAAATAGAGCATAAAAGGAATTATTTCTCTAACAGTTTACACTGATATTTATATCATTGTTAACCCAAACTGATACACACATATTTATATGTATGTACACATACATGTATATGTATGTGATGTTTTTAAATTACACTAATTTTCTTTCTTGACATTTTGAGATTTATCATTTCTGGTGGTACTGGATACCTTGTATTTGCCCTTCCAGATCCATTTTCCACCCTTCTTTTCCCTGTTCCATGTCCTTGTAAATTGATCTTCAGGGACTACATCTATTTGCATCTTTGCTCTCTGGCATCTGTTGGGTTCAGCCAATGGGAAACATCAACAGGAGACTGAAAGGGTGGAGAGAGTGATTGGAGCATCTGCCCCTTCCGCTCCTGTGAGGTTAGGCTTCTTCCAAGTTAGTTATCCGTGTCCCTCTACAAAAGGTGCAGCACCTGTTAAGTGGCCCTCCTCCACAGCTACTCTTTCAGGTTCTTGGGTTGCCTGTTTCCTGCCCCTAGTCCCTTTTAGCCTAGGAGTTCTACCTGCTGCCAGCTGATATCAGCCCTGAGCATACTAGACCTTTCTTGTTTTTCCTAAATCCTTACAGTTTTGTAAATCTTACATTTCCTCACAAACATAAACACATCAATCTTACCAAGCAGGTCTTAATAAATGATTACACAAGCATCTGCCCATAAAACAAAAAGAACATGTGTTCACAAAGTATTTTAAACCTTAGGCACAAGGCCAGTATTTACAACTGAGTCGATCCTTCGCTAACATATAGTATATGCGCCCTTAGTTACGCACACAAAACACTGAAGGCACAATCCATTTCCCTAGTGCTTATAATAAATTAGAGTTTTCAAAACACACCAACAAGGAAAATTCGCCAAAAGCTATTACAAATCAAAGCATAGGAAGAACTTGAGCAGGAATTAGCTTCGAGTATTCTTTTATCCTGTGACTGCCGTGATAAATCCCGTCTTTTGATGCAACAGGAGTAAAGCATTAATACATTGTGCGTTCTGGTGGCTGATTTATGTTCAGAAACATTAGAAAGTTTAAATAACTCTGTAGTTATTTTCAAATTTGGAGGTACTGCTCCCAGAAATGAATGTTGAAATTTAAAAGTAAATACATTTGAAAAACCTGTATTCTTTGGGTTTCTAATTTCAGAAATGCCGCCAAAGGACTTATTTGTAAGTCAATAACCTCTTTTGTAATACAAATATTTAAGAATGTTACTGTCTCAAAAATATTGGAACAAAAGGAATCCCTTATTTTCTGCTATGTATTTAAAAAAAGTAAAGCATAATAGAAAGAATATTGATTTGGCAAGGATCTTCTTCTAAAATAACCCAATAGGCTTTTAAAATAAAATCTCATGAGCATACATTTCCCCATTCACACTGCTGTCGTCATGGAGACCAATTTCTGGCACATTCGTTGGTGTATCCTACACATCTTTCTAGCCCGAAAATTCCGTTGTTGTCATGGAAACTGCCAGTCACTAGTTTTTCTATTCCTTGAGCTCTCATAGATACCACTGAAAGTTCAGCTATGATTTTCCTACCCTTTAGCAATCTTAGTGCTTTCAGACAATGCCAGAAAGAAAAACAAAACAAACTAAAACTCTTGGTACCTTGTACCTAAATGTAACAATTTATTTCAGTCATCAAATTTTGTGCAATGAACACAATATTAAGAATAATTTATTTTAGTAGACTCCTAGGTGAGACTTAAAATTGTTTGGGCACTCTCAAAAGTCCAAAATAAAAGATTACTTCTAATGTCATTTTAAAAAGTCAAGTCACAAAAGGCATTAATTCTTCAGTTAATAAAAATTTTTCAAATAAAAGAGAAAAAATACCTAACATAATGGACTTCAAAGTCTATCCCTTCTAACAAAATGGAACCAAGAAATTACAAAATGTAGAATACCTTCAGGTAACTCAATGAAGACACAGTTACATTTACATTCCACTTTGGGAATGAAAATAACCACACCATGATAAAGGATAATAAAGAAAAGTTCTAAAAGCTTTTAGTAACACATGGGGAACCATAAATTCAGATTACGGAAGTTTATTCTTGAAGTCCCAGAGAATGGTTCGAGGATATGAAGAGGTAGAGTAATATTTCCACATTTGTTTCTTCTGTATGCTAAAAATATCAATCTAGAAAACTAATTTCTGAAAAATAATTACTTAAGTTATTTCTTTAATAACTTATTTTTAAAAAAAGAACATGATTTAAATGTACATGAAATTTGTTACACAACATGTTGTATATGCACAAAACTAAAACTAGCAACACACAGGTTAAATTTAATTTATAAAACTTTTTAATTAGCCTGGGACATTTTTTATTTGAGTTAGAGGCTTATGTTTCAAAATCAGTAATTCACACAAAGATCCAGACTTCTAATTTCTCATACAATACTGAAAGATCCGAAAACACTGAGGCTGTACTTTCACATGGTTTATCTTAAGTTTGCCACAATCTGTTATTCCCAATCACGTTACAACCAAACCACGACACTCATTCAAATTAAATGACTACAATAAAAAATCAGTGACTACAATTACATTCACAGATAATCAATTATTTGTAAGTTATTCAGAATAGTTAGGCATAAAATCAACAAGAAATAGTAATTGGTTGGATGTGGAAGTTTCAATGGAAAGAATAGAACTAAGAATAGACTCCAAAATTCCTGGTTTAGTTGGGGGAAAAGGACAGAAAAGTGATGGGCTATTCTCTGAGACAGAGAATACAGGAAGGAGACACGTTCAGAGGGGCTGAGATAACAGAATTAATGAGAATAAGTCTAGAAATGTTGGCTTTGTACTATCAGTGCAATATTGAGGTACAGAGAAACCTGGCAGTCAATTGACTACCAGGAATGCGTATATATAACTAATTTTCATTGATTTTCATGCTATTAGTAATGGTAGAAAATGAATAACCCTGATAGTGTTCATTATATAATACTAGATCAGGAATTATTATATATACATGATCTATAGCTTAAGCCATGATAAGGCCTCAAAAGATTACTTTATTGAAATAACTTTAACAAGTATTCAAAAACCTGGAATGTATTACAAAATTTCTGGAGAAAATGATAATATTTCACAAAAATCAGTTGGACTCTCAGTTTACCATGTGGTTGGCTGACAGACATATACACAAATACAAACATTTATCCTTTTCTAGTAAGAGCATGGGGTCCTCCACTGGCACTGAGAGCATATGCTGAGCAACAATCAAAATATTGGGAAATGTGCTTGCATGCTGCTTTTCCAGAGATGGCATTTACTCAACTGATGATTCTCTTTTTTTATTTTTATTTTTATTTCAAGATATTATGAGGGTAAAAACATTTTGGTTACTTTGCCTCACCCAAGCAAGGATTAGAGGTGTGCCCTTCCCCTCTACAACGCTCACCACGTACATTAGTTGCGAATTTAACCCCCCAACCCCTAAACCCTGGAGAATATTACTACCGTGTGAGCACCATAGTGTTGATCAGTTAGTGCTAATCTGATGGCGAGTACACGTGGAGCCTATTCTTCCATTTTTGTGATACTTCACTTCGCAGGATGGGCTCAAGCTCTATCCAGGAAAATGTAAGAGGTGCTAGATCACCGCTGTTTCTTATAATTGAGTAATATTCCATGGTATACATATACCAAATTTTAATAATCCACTCATGAATTGATGGGTATTTGGGTTGTTTCCACATCCTTGCAATAGTGAATTGTGCTGCCATAAACATTCGGGTGCAGATGTCTTTATTATAGAATGTCTTTTGCTCTTTTGGATAGATGCCTAATAGTGCTATTGTTGGATCAAATGGTATTTCTATTTTTAGCTCTTTGAGGTATCTCCAAATTCTTTTCCACAGAGGTTGCACTAATATACAGTCCCACCAGCAGTGTATGAGTGTTCCTACCGCTCCGCATCCATGCCAACATTTGTTGTTTTGGGTCTTTTTGATAAAGGCCAGTCTCACTGGAGATAAGTGATATCTCATTGTGGTTTTGATTTGCATTTCCCTGATGATTAGAGATGTTGAGCATTTTTTCATATGTTTTTTG
>CAUYSK010040071.1:0-11278 GCA_963575035.1 Avahi laniger | reverse complement strand
CCAAAACAACAAATGTTGGCGTGGATGCGGAGAGGTAGGAACACTCATACACTGCTGGTGGGACTGCAAATTAGTACAACCTCTGTGGAAAGCAATATGGAGATACCTCAATGAGATACAAGTAGAATTACCATTTGACCCAGCAATCCCGTTACTGGGCATCTACCCCAAAGGAACAAAAGTTGCGCTATGAAAAAGACACCGGCACGCAAATGTTCATGGACTTGCAATGCACAATTGCAATGATGTGTAAAAAACCCAAGTGTCCATCAATACATGAGTGGATTAATAAACTGTGGTATATGTATACCATGGAGTACTATTCAGCTTTAAGAAACAATGGTGACATAGCACCTCTTATATTCTCCTGGAAAGGGCTGGAACACATTCTACTAAGCGAGGTATCCCAAGAATGGAAAAACAAGCACCACATGTACTCACCATCAAATTGGTATTAACTGATCAACACATAAGTGCACATATAAGAATAACATGTACTGGATGTTGGGCAGGAGGGAGGGGGGAGGAGGGAGGAGGGGACGGGTATATGCATACATAAAGAGTGCAATGCGCATCACGCAATAGTATGGACATATTTGAAACTTGGACTGAGAGGGGGACGGGGAGCAAGGGCAACACACGTAACCTAAACAACTGTACCCCCATATTATCCTGAAATAAAAAAAAAGAGAGAGAAAAAAAAATCTGAACTTTGACTCAGTTTTTATGTATGTGAGCCATTAGAAAAAGGAACTAGAATCAAGATAGATACAGATATTGACAAGAGGCTACTATAATTTTCCTTGATCATGCCATACTCAAATTATAGTGCCAGCCATTAGCGTTTCCTGATATGCTCATTTTATCTCTAGGAACATCACTCTTTGAATTCTGGGATTAATTCTTCATTCAACTATGGAAAAGAAGTAAGTGAATGTAGGTCGGACATCAGATATGATAAAGGATTATTTTATATGAAGAAATTGAGGTTACTCATCCAGACAGAAAAAAAATCATGCATTCCACAAATATATGTAAGTGTATACTATGTGTCAGGCATTGTATTGAGACCAATGACATACTGGTAAACAAAATAAAAACTGTCTATGGCTAATTGGAGCTCAAAGTTAGGTTTGCATTGAGAATTCAATGAGAGAATACACTTCAAGTAGTTAGCTATCATCATCATTATGATTGTTCATGTTATTATATATACAGTGTTGTTTTTTATTTTACTTAAGGAAACAATTTTTATCAGTTTACAGTTTCCAGAAATGAATCCTGAAACCCCAGGCCATTGCATCAAGACAAATCTAGTGAGGGGAGGACAGGCTTAGCGAGATTGGCGTATTTTTGTTTGAGCTTAATTCTCTAAACACCCATGGCATTGTTGTCTAAACTAGGTGTAAAATCAGACTATCTGCTACTTAGCATCAGTGGTTATTAGTCATCTGTTTCTCTTGCACTCAGAAAAAATTTCTTCCCTTTACATATGTTGTCTGTTTACCCTTTTGATTATTTCTTTTGCTATGCAGAACCTTTTTAGTTTGATTATTACCATTTGTCTATTTTTGTTTTTTTCCATTTGATTTTGGGGTGTTAGTCATAAATTGTTTGCCTAGGCCAATGTCCAGAAGAGTTTTTCCTAGGTTTTCTTCTAGTATTTTTATGGCATCGGGTCTTACATTTAAGTCTTTAATCCATCTTGAGTTAATTTTTGTATATGGTGAAAGATAGGGATCCAGTTTGATTCTTCTGCATACAGCTATCCAGTTTTCCCAGCACTGTGTCCTTTACCCAGTGTATGTTTTTGTCTGATTTTTCACAGATCAGTTGGTTGTGGTTATATAGTTTTATTTCTGGATTCTCTATTCTGATCCATTGTTCTATGTGTCTACTTTTGTGCCAGTATCATGCTGCTTTGGTTACTATAGCCTTATAGTATTATCTGAAGTCAGGTAGTATGATGCCTCCAGTTTTGTTGTTGTTGTTGTTGTTGTTCTTTTTGCTTAGGATTGCTTTGACTTCAGGTTCTTTTTTGGTTCCATATGAATTTTAGAATTTCTTTTTCTAATTCTGTGAAAAGTGACATTGGTATTTTGATAAAAATTACATTGAATCTGTAGATTCCTTTGAGCAGTATGGTCATTTTAACAGTATTGATTCTTCCAATCCATGAACTTGGGGTATTTTTCCATTTTTTTATATAATCTATGATTTATTTCATCAGTGATTTGCAGTGTTCTCCTTGTAGAGATCTTTCACCTCCTTGGTTAAATTTATTCCTAGATATTTTCAGTATTTTGCAGCTATTATAAATGGAATTGACTTTTTGACTTGGTTCTCAGATGGACATTGTTGGTATATAAAAATGCTGTTGATTTTTGTATGTTGATTTTATAACCTGAGAATTTGCTGTATTTGTTTATCAAATTTAGGAATCTTTTGGAGGAGTACTTAGGCTTTTCTAGATATAAGATCATACCATCAGCAAACAGAGAAAATATGACTTCCTCTTTTCCAATTTGGATGCCCTTTCTCTTGCCTGATTGCTCTGGGTAGGACTTCTAGTACTATGTTGAATAGTAATGGTGAAAGTGGGCATTCGTGTCTTGTTCTAGTTCTTAGGAGAAATGCTTATAACTTTCTCCTATTCAGTATGATGTTGGCTATGGGTTTGTCATATATGGCTTTTATTACTTTGAAGTATGTTCCTTCTATACTGAGTTTTTTGAAGGTTTTTATCATGAAGGGATGCTGGATATTAAAATTCTTTTTTGCATCTATTTCAAGAGTTCTATTTCTTCCTGGTTCAATCTTGAGAGATTGTATATTTTCAGAAATTCATCCATTTTCTCTAGGTTTTCTAGTTTGTAAATGTAGTTTTGCATAATAGTCCAGTTTGTGAGCATAAGTTGTTCCTAACAGTCTAATGATTTTACCATGCAAGGGATCATTTTCCTTCTAATACTATAAACGCTCTGCATTAGATCATGTTTTGATAAACAATGTAATTTGTCTCCCTATTCCAGCAATCTATCAATAGAAATTTTCTGGATACTTTTCAAATTAAATTCAAATTTTAGTGAATTTTCAAAAGATTCTTCTTTACTGTTCATAAATGACAGAATCACAAAAAGAACTTTACCATAAAATGATACTAAAGGTTAAAGGCAAAAAGTTCGCAAATAGCTAAGGCAATTTTGGGAAAGAACAAACAAGGCAACTGAGCCTGAGAGATATCAGTTGTTACTATGAATCTCTAGTAACGAGGAAAACATTGAATTCATGAAAAAAAGAAAGACAGAAAAGGAATAATATAAAGAACTTATTTCTTCTGTGTAACTAATATTTGTGCCCATTAATAAGCCTCTCTTCATCCCCCCTCATATTTCAAAACAGCTAGAAGAGAGAACTTGAAATTTCCTAACACACAGAAATAATAAATAATTGAAGTGATGGATACTTTAAATATCTTGACTTGATCATTACACTTTCTATGCATGCAACAAAATATCACGTGTACCCTATAAAAATGTACAAATATTATGTATCAATAAAAAGTTTAAAAAAGAAAAAAGTAATAATGTAGAGCCTAGACACACACAGACATGGAGAAACCTATATTACAATAGATTATTATTATGATACTATCACAAAACATTGATAAACAGAGTGACAATAAAATATGACATAATTTCTTCTTATTAAAGATTAATATATGAAAATGTTTCCTCCTGCCATTGATTCAGATAATTATAATCCTAAGTATTAAGGAAATAAAAGCCTTCCTGCCACTCATGAGGCTGAGACAACACAAATAAAGACAACCTTGAAGTTAACAGGAAGCATTATTTGTTCTGAAGATGCTGCACACCTATAAAGTTTCAAAACAGCTCCCTGCAGTCACTTTGCTTGTTGGGATTCATCATCAGGAATGAAATGTCTCCTCCTTTCTAGAGAACCTTGGTCACTCTGACACAGAGAAGCACCTTCAATCTCTAATCCAGGAGTTTCTGGAGATGACATTCACTTCTCCCTTGTCATTTTCAAGGAAATGGATCTTGGGTTGACTTTGAAATTCAGACCTGATGCCAGCCCCTTTAGACAGAGCCCTGCTTGGCTTTGAGCTTATCAAAATAATTGCTTTATTTAAACTTCACTGAAATGTCACCCTTCCCAAAATTCTTATAAGTCTATCTTTTCCTTTGGTGAAATGCTGTACTGTTCCTTTGTGTGGAGTCTTTCTCTTTACAGTGGCCTCATACACCGTATCTCATTAGAGTGCATGTGTGTTTCTGACGGTCAGGCTAATTGGGACAAGACAATATATTTGGGGGAAAAAATCAACATTGACAAAACATTTTACTGGGGAATATTCTGGGGAAAAATTAAAAATTTGAAGATAATAAAAAGCACAAGTTATATAGAGAAATATGAATAACTTTAAATACATAAAATTAAATACTCCTAAATTTATAATATATACCATAAAAAGACGAAAACAAATATTTTGAGAGAAGATCTTCCCATGATACTAATGAACAAAAGTTGAGTATTAAGAAAAAATAAATATTTTAAAAAATAAAAGTAACCAACTAAAAAATGAGCAAATGATATGAAGAGTGAATTTGTGACTGGTATATATCTGTAGATGATTGATAGAAAAATGACAGATAATAGGTGACAGATAAGAGAGAAGAGATATATATGTTCATATTAGTCATAAATCTATGAAAACATAAAGTAACGTAACAGTAAGAGACATTATTTACCATTAAAATTAGCATTTAAAATACTTTAAACATAGCAAATTTTTAGGAGGATAAGGAAGAAAAAAGTAAATTTATCCAATATTCTTAGGAATAAACACAGAAAGTACATCAACTGTGAATACCAATGTGATCACCTTATGAAATGAAAATGCCACATATTATTAACCAGCTTTATTTCCTTGTGCGTAAGAGATGATCAAAAGAATATTCATTACAATCATTTTTAATTTTACAATGAAGAACAACCTAAAACCATTCTAAGTGCACGGTAAGGGAATAAAGTGGGGTCCAAGTGCACACTGCTGAGTGGGAGACGACAGGGCAGAAACGCACCCACAGCGAATCTGTTCCTACAAACAGAGACCGCACTCAGGTACGAGCAAAGTCACAGCTTCCCAATTATACTTTGTGTTGCCTAAAATCTCTTGCTTTGGGGAAATCCTATTTTTCATATCTTTTTATTTTGATTAAAGAAATATTGAAAAAGTCTGAATTCTATGTGTGCATAAGAGAATAAATTATTACCTTATCTAAACAGCAGGAAGTCTGTTACTGTTTGCTGAATTAACCTGTTGTTCATGTGAACTGAGTGAAATACTTGTGTTTATTTTTGTTGTTTATGAAAGACAGTATTTCTAAGTATTTTCCAGAAGGCCAATTTCAAGTCCTTGTTCTTCAGACTGTACATGATGGAATTCAGAGTTGGTGGCATCGCAGTGTAGAACACGTCACCAGGAAATCCCACACAGAAGGGCACTGTGACGCTGGCTTCAGGTAGGCAGTCAAGCCTGTATTGAGGGAGAGTCACCACCACAAGACAAGTAATTCATGTTGAGAAGGCTTTTGACCTGCCTTCCATTGATTATATCCTCAGAACAGTGGAGAAGCTGTGGATATAAGAAACCAGCATTAAAATAAAAGAAATGATCACCAAAGATGTTGTGACCATTATGCCTCCGATCTCAGCAAGGTACTTCTCTGAGCAGGAGAGTTTGAGTAATGAGGGGATCTCACAGAAGAACCGTTGGACAAAACTTGACCGACAAAGTGGTATTAGGAAGGTCATCTATATATTCAAAAACCAAGAGACAACTCCACTGAGCTACAAAGCAACCACCATCTGCTCACCAGCCCCTTTCTTCATGATGACCTGATAACACAGCGGGTGGCAGATGGCCACGAATCTATCAAGGGACATCACCATGAGCAAGGCCAGCTCTGCAAAAGCAAACAAAACAACCAAAAAGGTATCACATACCCCAGGAATGATACAGAATTATTTTGGGTCGAGGATTGAATAATGGCCTTGGGCACCCCAACAGAGATGAAGTGGAGATCTCACAATGACTGTGTCCTCAGCAAGAAGCACCTGAGATTTTGGAGGTGCTGGTCCAAGACGGTAAGAGCAGTGAGAAGGTGCAGCCAGAGCTGTCGGACAGGTGAGTAGAACAGCACAGCCTGGAGGCTGTTGCTCCTGGGTGTCTGAAATTCCCTTGAGGCTGAATTCAGTCACCAACAGTGATCTTGGCTGTGGTACTCCTCTACCTGCAGTTTGGGAAAAAAAATTTGTAAGACTTTTTGTTTACAATTAATATAGTGTCACTCCATAGTTTGAAAGTTACATGTTTATTTCTGTTCAATATCATAGGAGAAAACTGTTGCATTGACACAAATTAACCAATATTTCTCTTAGTTTTCTGATATTAACTATGTATGTTTCCATGCCACAAAATGTTGGAAACAAAGGGGGTATAATCTTAACCCTGACAAAATCCAATCTACATAATTTAGGAGAGCCTGCATATTAGATTATCTAAGCCATAGATATAGAAAATGGTCTGAGTTAATGTTTTTACAATTCTATTAAGGATGCTACATAACTAGTATAATTTTTGATACATTGGTGAGAGATTAATTCTTAATATCCAATGGATGCTTTTGACACCGTGGCCTAATTCTCTCTCTGAACCTTCAGACAGAAGCTGATAACTTTTTTGTATGTTAAATATCACTTGGACAAGCCAGTGGATTTTAAAGACTTTTTCTCAGGGTTTTTAAAATGTGTACAATTCACAAAATTACAAGAAAATCAAGTTATATATAATGCCATTCCATCCAAGAAACACTCTTCCCCCAAAAGGGTCTTCGAACTTGAGTTTAAGGTCCAGTTAGAGTACAGTGGGATCGCTTCATTTGCGTGCACACTGAGAAACACCTCCTCCTTTCTGTCTCACAGAGAACTCTCTTGAAGTATACTAGTGGACGTTTCAGAAAGAAAAACATTTTGTGCTCAAGTATGCTTCAAAATACAGGACTTAATAAAATTATTAAAATTGTCTACACATCTACTCATTTTGAATATGCCAAATGGCACTTTGTCTAGGCTAAAGAATAACATGCAATTTGATTATCTAAATGAGGGAAATAGCAATCCTTAAGTACAATGCTTTGGGGTCAGATCGCATGGTTTTAGAGCTTTATTACTTTTTACTTGGATGATCTTTTAAAAATTATAATCTTCTCATTTATCATCATTATCTGAAAAAAGTGACATGCAAAGTAATTTGCTCATTCTCTGCATAGGTAAGGATACACTTAATATTAGTTATATTAACTATTGCTATTTCCCCAAAGATTGGACATGGTAACTGTAAAAACAATGATTTATGGAGAATTACAAGGGAAACTAGTTTAGAAAATGCTGAAGTAGAAGATGATGCAAAAACTGAGGGCAGAAGTCAAAGACCCACTTTACTCATGATAAGTACAGACCTCATTCACACAGACGCCCATGTGCCAAGATGGGAACATGTATCCACTTAGTTCTTTTAAAAGAAGTGATGATCAACAGGGTGATGACTCCGAGTGGAAGTAATTAAAACTGACCCTTATTCCAAAATCTTTGAACAGTCCCTGCCATTCTCACATCTGATTCGCTTGTACAACAGTTTCTTTTTTCAGTCCAACCTCTTTCTCTGAAGGATTGTTTCTCATGTCTTCATTCCAACCTCTACATCAGCCAAAATAACCTGTCTCACTTTTACTGAGACATGGCATGTGTGTTATCTCTTCCGTAGGGGGAAGAATAAAAACAGATGACATCATTCATTTATAATATTCTAGATCCTGGCCAGGCACAGTGGCTCACACCTATAATCTCAGCACTTTGGGAGGTAGAGGTGGGAAGATCATTTGAGGCCAGGAAGACCAGCCTGAGCAATGTAGTAAGATCCCACCTCTAAAATTTTTTAAAAAAATTACCCAGTTATGGTGGCACTCTCCCGTAGTCCCAGCTACTCGGGAGGCTGAGGCAGGAGGATCACTTGAGCCCAGGATTTGAGGTTGCAGTGAGCTATGATCACACCACTGCACTCTAGCCCCAGTGACAAAGTGAGATTCTGTCTCAAAAATTATATATATATATACACACACACACACATATATATATATTTTCTAGATACTGTTTTATGCACACCAACCTGACTAATGTTCCAAACTCCCCTAAGAAGCAGTTATTGTGTCCACTTTACTGGAGGAAAATGTGGCACAAATGTGTTAATTAATTAGGTCTAGTAAGTGAAAGATGGAGCTGGGGGTGTGAATCCTTCCAGACTATTCTAAAGCCTGTACCTCCACAAACTACACTATTCATTCTCTCAGGAGAGGTTAATAGGGTTAACACTGATCTTTCTGACTGAGTACTTCAAGAGAAACATCAAAGACGCTGGATATTTTCAGGCAAATAATTGTAAGTATTATAGTAAAAATAAATTACAGTGACAGGATCACTGAGTGAGAAAACAAAAAAAGTAATACTCAAAGAAATAAGTAGTCAAACATGTAATTTTAAGACAACAGAATAAGATGGATTCCAACAGGGAAGATCAAAAAGGAAATGAAAAAAAACGAAAAAGTAGTACAGAAATAACACCAGAGTCCAAAGTAATGTTAACTAAATGCGACCAAAATCATTTGGGCACAAGTTAGATTGGATTTAACAAAGTCACACACTATGAACTGGAAAAAAAAGGAAAAGAAGATCTGGGAGATGATATAGGTGAAGTTAACTATGTCAAATTTAATGAAGGGAGGTGTACAGATTTTTGTCATCGCTTTCTATGTAACCAAGGTATTGACATGCAGTCTTCAGACCTGAAAGATGTCAGGTAACTCAGCACTCATTCAGAATAGAAAATAAATAGGTAAATATTAATAGAGAAGTGGAGACCGTATTATAATAGTGCATAAATATTGAATATTGCATATTGAGTCATTTTAATAAAGACAAGATATATTGAAAATCATATATCAATCTCAAATATAAGAGTTGAAAGTGAAGGAAAATGGGTGAGAAATGTAACTATGTAAATATTTTTAATCTTTCATAACAGGACAAACAGATTTAAAATATATAGATGACAATTTTAAAAAATGAGATTATTTTAATAAATATTTCACAGTCTAGTTGCTTAACATTGAAGAATTATATAATAGCGATTAATCCCTTCAGTGCAAATTCTGTTTACTTGCTAATACATTTTTCAGTGTGCATTTTTTTCACATTGTCAGAGCGATGCTAGTGTTACAAGAGTCCACTCCCTCAGGAATGGTAAATGACATGACAACACGGCCGACTCGCTGTGAGGGAAGAACTACATATAAGGATGAATGGCTGGAATCATTACAGTGTTTAAGAAATGTACGTCACCTGGGTTCTACAAACAGTTGACATTTTTACGCCTAACCCAGGCAGAAACCAGGGCACCCTAAAAAGGGCTGTTGATGGTGAAGCCACAGAAAGAGAGACGCCAACCGTATCAAATTGTGTGAGCTCATACAGCGGCAGCAGTGGCAGGGAAAGACCCCAGGTGACATGAGCCATCGTGGGATCTTAAGTTTTGCGGACATGAGCAGAAACAAGTCTTAAAAACCCATCGGTTCTTAGGGGTGCAGGAGAGGAAAGGTAAAAGCGGGGGAAATAGCCATTGGGTCACAGGCCAAGCAGTAACTTCAGATTTCTGAAGAGTATGAGAAAACAATCTATTTATTTATGATTATTAGACGTATTTCTTCTTTAGAGTCTAGGAAGGTTAGGAATCACAGTGCTGTATTACCTGTAAAACAGATCCTTGAAGGAGGGATGACTTCTTATATTTATTTATTTTTTTAAATTTTTATTTATTTATTTATTTTGAGGCAGAGTCTCACTCTGTTGCCTGGGCTAGCATGCCATGGCATCAGCCTAACTCATAGCAGCCTCAAACTAACTCCTGGGCTCAAGCGATCCTCCTGCCTCAGCCTCCCGAGTAGCTGGGACTATAGTTGCATGTCACCACGCCCTGCTCATTTTTCTATTTTTAGTAGAGACAGGTCTCACTCTTGTTCCGGATGGTCTTGAACTTCTGAGCTCAAGAGATCCTCCTGCCTTGGCCTCCCAGAGTGCTGGGATTACAGGCGTGAGCCACCACGCCCGGCCGATTTCTTTTATTTAGAGAAAGCTAAGACTCTTAAGGAATAGAGATGTCTGGCAAATCAGAAGTGTGATCACCACACAGAAATCTCTTAATGTCAAAGTTTACCTTTTCTTTGGAACACAGGTAACATCTAAATATATTTTCCAGTTTTATGGTTTTTTTCTTGTTTTAAGTTTCCTGATAGACCACATCATGAGTTATTGCCTATATTAAAAACTCACCTCTCAAAAATCACCAGTGGTAGCTGCTATCGCAAGACACAGTAAAAAGAAGCAAATCTCTGAGTACATAAAGCAAAGGATGAGTTCCTCCTCTATCCAGGCCTGCCCACCTCCCCACCCCACCACTGTACGCTCCTGCTCAACATATAAGGAGATAGCTCCATTTTTAAATCACAGGCTGCATTTGAAGTTAGCTTTCTCATAACTATCCCAAATCATTTACTTTGGCTGGTACATAATAACCTTAAAACTTTTTTTTTGCACAATATCAAATGAAAATAACAAGAACAAAAATTGATAAATACTACTAAAATATATCAAACCTAAATTCAGATGTAGATATGAAGCTAAAGAAACTTAACGTCAGGGCCTCTCACATACACAAGCCCTTTGGAGATCATATCTTGATTTTGTATTTGTATTTTTTGTTTTCTTTTTCTTAAGAAGAACACTCAACATGTGTCATGTTTCTCAGAACTTAGGTTGGTTCTTTGAGATTTCGTATCAGTGATTTTCTTCCAAAACTCACATTCTACGACATCTGAACACTGGAGTTTCTTTCTGTGGAAATTATTATAAAGTGCTTTACAGAAAAGTGTGTAAATATTCAATAGGAACTTATATCCCAGTTAAATCCAGGGTGAGGCTGTGCATCTTGCCTCTGAATTCTAATTTACATCACCTTGCCTCCTAAGTTATTTCACTTTTTGTGCTTTTATACTTGAGCAAAGGGGTTGCCATGGAATTATGTAGGGAGATTGACTACTTACAATTCAACCTCACTTTAATTTTCCTGGATTAAAAAAAA
>CAUYSK010040070.1:0-29864 GCA_963575035.1 Avahi laniger | reverse complement strand
GAGGGGGGCTAAAAATCATGAAGTCCGGCATCAGTGCTCAGTTTAAATCATATATTGGTGACACACCTATCACGAGGACAAGGGGAGGGAAAAAAAGTCTAGATTTACCATGCGGGAGAGATTACTCTACTTGCCTTTGATAACCTGATTACATCTAGTTGTTTAGCAGTTTAGTATTGTGTTAAACTGTTTTTACAACAGAGTTTTGTTTTTTCTTTCTTGTTTTTTTTTTTAATTAAACCCAGTAAGATGTGCAGAAGACAATGAGGGGCAGTAAAAAGTACTGCTTCCAACAGACAGAGGTGAAAGGTCAAATGAGGGGCCACAGCAAAGAGGTCACTAGCAGCCACAGCCTTCTCTCTGGGGTTGGGGTTCACTGGTTAGCCGGCCTCCCTGTGGGGCTGAGGGTTTGTGTTGCACACCAGACTCGGCAGCATTCAGATCCAGGCTTCCATCCTGAATGTTCTGATAGATTTTCTTGGCAGCCTCTAGGAAGGCATCTTCTACGTTCTCTCCCCTAAGAGACAATTGACAATGTTATTCGAGAACCACAGCTTTCTACAAAAGACATTATACACTGACCTTTTGCTAACCTTCAGTCAACTGCCATGAAGTCTTCAACTTAGCCACTGTCATCTAATAAGAGATTACCAGAAGACTGAGCTAAGTGAACAACATGGGAAAATATTTTCTATGGAAAGCATATAAACATGGTACCAAGAGCCCTTTCTACAAAGCCTATTTGGGTAATTATGTGTTCTAATCATTAAGATGCCTCATTTCTGTGATAACAGAGAGGGTACTCGAAACAGAAATGAAATCTCTCCAAACATGCTAAACAGGATTCCAGGATTTGTATCGTCTGTTCGGCCAAGCATGAACTGTGCTGTTTTTATCATGTGATAGCAACATATTCATGCTAAGCCATGTTCACACTTCCATTCTCTTGGGACTAACGGCACAGCCAAGGCTAAACAAAAACAAGTTAGGCTCTCACCACTGCAAGGAATTTTTTTGGCCTAATAAATGAAGAACGATGATGAGAGTGCTATGGTTCAATAATGGACATGGAAGAACAATTAGGAAATGTCCATTATGCTTCTGAGTAGACACTGAGTATTTCCTTAAGCCATGCTTTTTAACATGACCAGGAGTATTATATGAAGAACAGATTGACCAAGCTTGGGTCTGATATGCCAAACTCAACCTTAGTTGTGAAAGTCAAACACTTTTGAAATGTAAACACAGTTTCATTTATTAACCTAGGTTACCAAAGGGCATAATCAAGGTACAAATCTTTTAAGTTAACAAAAATTCATATTATTTTGAAATGTGAAAACAGAAAAGGATGTTTATTCATTGTTCTTCCTGCCATATGCATTATAGATTTATATATTATATGTATACATACATTATACACTTTTCATATATATGGTTCTACTTTGAGAAACCTGAATATAATCGAAATATGATCTTTTAGCCATACTTACGTTTTTGCACTTGCTTCAAGGAACAATAAACCTAAAAATAAATTTCGGACTATAATTAGGACATTTCAAACTAAACAAGGGCATTTCTTCAGTAACATCTGAGTAAGTTTCCCATCAGATTTCAGTCCTCCTACCATAGCATTTTATGAAAGAGTGAGTTTGAGATGAAGAACATCTTTATATTTGTCATTAATTGTACTACTTCCAACATAAATCTCATAAAAATAAAAACACATTTTGTTTTTCCTCATTCTTGAGATTTTTGAACAGCCTGCATTTTTAAAAAAAATTGTCAAATATTCTACAGTATCAAAATCCCACCTTTCCTTAGAAATTCTTTCTCCCAAATGTGACCATTAAGTCTTAAAAGAAACCCACCATTTTCTTCAGCAAACTGTTTGGCTTCTTCATAGGTAACATCTCTCTGTGCCTCCAAATCTGCTTTATTTCCTATGAGAATTATTACCTAATTTGTGATCAAAAGAAAGACATCTTAAAACAAAAGCAATCATTTAAACCAACCATACAAATTCTGAAACCCAAAAACCTTGAAAGAAAAAACATACGGGCCTAAAAAAGAAACCAAGTACTAGCAATTATCCACTATGCAGAACTACAGAATCATAAAGTCACCAGTACTAAGAAGGATCCTAGTAATCATTTCTGTAAAGAGCAGATAGTACATTTTTCAGGTTCGTGGGCCCCATATGGTCTATGTTGCATTATTCTTTGCTGTTTGTTTTTATCTTTTTACAACCCTTTAGAATTGTAAAAATCATTCTCAGTCTGCACGTCATTTAAAAATAGGCCATGAGCCAGATGTGGCCCACAGGCCATACTTTGGTTACATCTGGTCTAGTCCAAAGATGATTTATCGGAGTAAGATTACTAAGGATCCCTGGAAAAGCTCCAGGGATCTGTGAATGCCCTCAACTTAAGCATAAAATATTGTAATCATGGACATTCCGTGGCTTTCATCAGATCTTCCAAAGGTTCTGGGACCCTCAAAAAGTTTAAGAACCACTAGGTTCAACTCCTTCAGGCTACAGGTGAAGAAATAAGGCTCAAATAAAGCAAAGGGATTTGCCAAAGGTCAGTGAGTCAGTGGTAGGAGGACATCAGAACTCAGGCAGAAAGCTCAAACTGTGACTTTCAGACAAATACTGTCCTACCCCTAGGTAACTATCATAGGCAGGACTAAGTTTATAGTACTGGTAACAGATATTTATGTGTGTATCCAGAGGGGGCAGATGAGGGTAGGGGTGGGAGCAGGGGGAGCATGTATGCAGTAAGTTCAAATCCAAGGCAAAATATCACACCTATACCCACTTTGGAGTCACTTAAAAATACAACTGAAGTTAGGCCAAATTTAAAGGTAGCTCTGCAAAGGTATAAGAAAAAAGTACATCACTTTGAGAAACAGCAAAGGCCTTTGGCCTTTATTTTGGGGGTTGGAGGGTTATGGATAAACTGTTTACATATATATAAGCTTGTCTGACACCAGTTGGTAAAATCCGCCCCCATCATTCCCCTTCCAAACAGATATGGTACTCTAGACATGGCTGCTTTAGGAATGGACGGTTTTGACTAAGAAGGCACTTCCATCATTAACTTCTTTTTCCATGTGAAATTACAGCTCCTGGCTCTTTCACTTACAAAGATTTGTGTCCAATAAACTAAATAGCCATTTTGATGTGAATGTAAACCCTGTGCAAGGACAATCAAATAGTATAACAAAAGTGAGCAACCTTCGATCATTGTAAACAAGTACCCACAGGAAAGGGAAAGAAATTTTCATATATAGTCCACTAGTCTTTTAAAGAATAAAGTAATGACACTTAAAAAGGAAATCAGTTTATAGAAGATCAAGTCTGGTAAAATCAGAGTGGCCTAATGCAGGGCCATTGTAAGACAAGTACTCAAAACAAGAACTATTGCTTCCCCCTCCCAATTCACTACGAATTTCCAAACTGGGCTTTCTAATTCCCCAAAAGGGGAGATATAAAGTGGCATGCTAATTACACAGAGGTACAATCCATGCCAGCAATAAAATGAGTACATAACTTCTACACGGAAATCAAAGGCAATCTTATAGAAAATGTGACATTTGAACTGGACCTTAAAAGATTTTTTTTTCTTCTGAAGATCTGGTTAGATTTCAAAGGGCACAAATGAGACAGGAAAGACACAGTTAATTTTTTTTTTATATACTCCATGGACCTTCTACAATGAGTTTTAACATTTTATTTGAAATAACTATAGACTCACAGAAGCTTAAAAAAATAAGGTCCTAAAAAATAAATAAATAAATACACAAGGTCCTATGAACCTTCACTAAGCTTCCCCAATGGCAGCAACTTACATAACTATACAGTACACTCTCAAAACTAGAAAAACATTGGTACAATCTACAGGCATTATTCATATTTCACAGTCTTTACATGCTCTCCAGAGAGAGAGAGAGAGAGAGAGAGAGAGTTTGTGTGTGTGTAGTTAGTATATGCAATTTTATCACAGGTGTAGATTTGCATCTATAACAGGATACAGAACTGCTGCCTCACTACAAAGAAACTGCTGTGTTGACCTCTTTATAGTCACACCACTCCCAGCCCCCACTGCCATTGCTAACCCCTGGCAACCCCTAATCTATTCTCCATCTCGATAATTTTGTCATTTTGAGAATGTTTTATAAATGGAATCACATATATAACCTTTTAAGACTGGCTTTTTTTTACTCAGCATAATGCCCTCGAGATCCATCTCAAATTGTTGCATGTATCAATAATTCATTCCTATGTATAGCTGAGTAGTATTCCACTGTATGGATGTACCACATCATTTACCCATTCACCTAACAATACCCAGCTGGGCTGTATCCAGTTTTTGGCTACTGAGTAAAAATGCCATGAACATTCATCTACAGGTTTGTATGTACACCTATAAAGCGTTTAATGTGATAATGGTCATGAAAGTTTCAGGCACAGTCCCCTAACATGATAGGCAAACAATGTTAACTGACTCTCAATATGATTAAATTGCTGTTCCCTGATAAAAGCTAATCTTACCACTGATTACACTGTTTGCTGAACCAGGCCTCTGCTAGGTGCTGGGGACATAATGCAAAGTGAGGCACAGGCCTTGTTCTTGTGAACCTCAGTCAGTCACAGCACAGTGTCCTTCCTCACAGTGTTCGGGAATACCCTCAACAACGTCTACTGAAACCTAACCCGCCCTTCCCCAAGGACCAGCTTGAACACCACTCCTCTGCACAGCTGGTTTCTCCAGATGGCACTGACCATCCTGGGCTCCCCCAGCACTGTGCCGGGGAATTCATATTTCAATCTGCTCTGCAGCATGGTTATCTGGATACTTGCTGGTTCTTTCCCTGCTAGTCTCTTAACTTCTTGGGGATCAAGGACCAACATTTATCTTTGTACACTACAGAGTCTGGCATGAAGGCTGGCCTTTAAAATGTCAATAAATAACTTCCAGTCTGGTTAAGAAGCTAGTTTTTTAAAGCATGGAGAACCCTTTAATTTTTAATTGATGTTTGTTTTGTATTGAGATAATTGCAGATTCACGTGCAATTATAAGAAATAACAGAGAGATCTCTTGTACACTTTACCCAATTTCCTTCAATGGTAGCATTCTATGAAACTAATGCAGAGCCCTTTTAAAATTGTAATTTCAGATTGCATAGTATCCACTTGACACAAGATCACCACCACATTCACAACGTTTTTTAAACCACAAACATGAACAAAAAAACTAAGTATAATAAAAGGCAAAATCTGAGATAATTAGAACTGAAAACAAATGTTAAATTTTCTTTAATTAACGGAAGAATAAAGATTTTCTCATTCTTAGTATTTAAATATAAAAATCTCATCAGTAAATGGCTTTCCTTTTTGGGTTAGCTTAGATCTTAATTATCTGTATAATAAAATGTCATTTAACTTACAGTATTTGGATTGGTGAGATTCCTTGCATCTGTCAACCAGCTGCTTAAGTGGTTATATGTACTTCTTCTGCAAAAATTAAAGTTTAAATTTGTGACTACCACATAATTGCCATTTAAAGAGAAAAGAAACTTCAACAAATATTTAAAATACGTTAAGTCAACAAATACTATAAGAGTATTCTTGCTTTAACTAGTTAATTTTAAGAACAGTTGTGAAATACAAACACATACTTTTCAAAAATCTAGCCAAACCCACTATTTTTAAATAAATAACTCAATATCCAACAACTTTGCTAATTACATGTCAGAAGTAAATTGTTTACATTTAAAAAAGCACATTGTGAACAGATCAATACGCAAGCAATGAACACAGAAAACTGTTAGAAATTCTGCACTCAATTTCCAGTCTGAAGTCAAAACTAAAATTTTTAAATCATCCAGATTTTCAATCACAAAACAGAGACAAACTAGAATCAAAATGTCTAACCAGTAACACATTCAATATTTTTGTATGTCTTTAAATTTTAATTTTCAATTAGAAACCAAGACAGTCGACACTATCATAAGCTGGCACATAATTCACCTTTCCTTAATAATTAAAGAGTACACTAAACCTATAACTGCATAAAAACTGGCTTTAAAAAGGCATTTAATACATCTGACTGGAAATTCAAGTACCCAGACATCAGAGAAAAAGTTTATCCTAACTTTGTACTCTTATTTACCAGGCAGCTAAATCATTTGAGATTCTGACTGTCCTGTTTCTCTACTTTCTCTAAGCAAGAGTTTAAAAACTCATAGGTTCATTTGCACTAGCCAAATAGGCCCTAAGATGGCAAAGAAACCCAAATAATTTACAACATTACACAGAATAGAATCTACCTGAGGGGTCAAGTCAACAAAAAAAAGGTTAAAAATGTTTCTGATTTACAGACTCACAGAACATTAATCCATCTTACTTATTTACCATATGAAGAAACAGAAGCCCATAAAGATTTAAAAGATGTCAAAGCCAGTCTTGAGTCCTTTCACACATACCATCTGTCCTCCAAGTGATTCTACTTTAGCCTTATGAATATATTCCATGCTCTCCAGCTGCCAGCACTCACATAAATTTCAATATTCAAAATGTTTAATCCTTTCCCAATGACAACTGATAAGAAACCGTTTCTCAGGTTCTTTTTTTGGTATTTTATCATATTATACATAAATCTCCACTTAAACGTCAAAACAAAGATGCCGTATATCAAAATAGCACTTTTCCCCCCCAATGTTTCAGAATTTTCTAAGTAAACAATGTTCAAATATCATTTTTATTTATTTATTTATTAGTTTTTGTAGAGATAGGGTCTCCTATGTTGCCCAAGCTGGTCTTGAACTCCTGGCCTCGAGCAATCCTCCTGTCCCAGCAGGATTACAGGCATAAGCCACTATGCCCAGAGCAAGTATCATTTTTAAAAAGCACAAGCCTTATCACTGTACAATATTTGTAGTACTGGCATACCTTGATTTTACACAAGTATGTTTTACTTCATGAACAAACCTTAAATAAGCCTAAACATTTATGCTGATTTTGATGAATTTAAAATTTCAAAGCTGGCAAGGAAAGTGAGATAAACAAAATAGCCTTTATAGGCCAGGCGTGGTGGCTCACGCCTGTAATCCTAGTACTCTGGGAGGCCGAGGCAGGTGGGTCGTTTGAGCTCAGGAGTTCGAGACCAGCCTGAGCAAGAGCGAGACCCCATCTCTACCAAAAACAGAAAGAAATTAACTGGACAGCTAAAAATATATACAAAAATTAGCTGGGCATGGTGGCACATGCCTGTAGTCCCAGCTACTTGGGAGGCTGAGGCAGGAGGATTGCTTGAGCCCAGGAGTTTGAGGTTGCTGTGAGCTAGGCTGACGCCACGGCACTCTAGCCCAGGCAACACAGTGAGACTCTGTCTCAAAAAAAAAGCTTTTATAAGTACTGTTGTATCAAGATCTTGTAAACCACATTATTTACAGGTACCATAACTTCTGCCAATGATTCTGGTAGTTACGCTAGTAACTTAAAATTCAATTTAAAATATTATAATGATAATTTTAACTCTATAAATAAATATTAATTGGTGGTACTAGTGCTTAAAAAAATGCTAAAATTTTCCTAACATGGGTATAGATGTTAGATATATCAAATTGATATGGCAAAAACCGCCAGGGCTATGCTGTCAATCTAGAAAAGCACCCTGTAACAATTAGAGTTAATGCCAAGAACAAAAAGTATTATTCTTTTAAGTTTGCAAAATGTCAAGGATTAAAACAGAAAAAAACTGGTATCATGACTGTAACATCAAAAGTATCACTGAGTCAAGAAAGCACCTGTCTAGGCCAGGCAAAGTGGCTCATGCCTGTAATACTAGCACTCTGGGAGGCTGAGGAAGGAGGATTGCTTGATTGAGGTCAGGAGTTCAAGACCGGCCTGAACCAGAGGGAGATCCCGTCTCTACTAAAAATAGAAAAATTAGCTGGACATCATGGTGCATGCCTGTAGTCCCTGCTACTGGGGAGGCTAAGGCAGGAGGATCACTTGAGCCCAGGAGTTTGAGGTTGCTGTGAGCTATGATGACGCTACTGCACTATAGCCTGGGCGACAGAGAAAAAAAAGTACCTGTCTGAAGTCTGACATACTTTTTTCCAATAAGTTTTATTAAGATATAATGAACATATCATAAAGCTTGCCCTTTAAAGTATATAACTTATTTTTAGTACATTCGCAAAGTTGTGCACTGATCACCCCTCTCTAATTCTAGAACATTTCATCACCCCAAAGAGAAACAAACCCCTATACGCAATAGAAGTCACTTCTCAAACCTTAGCAATCCACTTTGTGTCTCTACAAATTTACCTATTCTGGATATTTCGCAAATGAAATCATATGATATGTGTCCCTTTTGTGTCTGGCTTCTTTCGCTTAGCATGTTTTCAAGTATTATCCACATTGTAGCATGTATTAGTACTTCTTCCTTTTTATAGCTGAATAACATTCCATTATATGAATATATCACATCATGTTTATCCATTTAGTTTAAGGACATTTCAGTTGCTTCCAAATGAAGTACTTTTGATGACTCGAAGAGATACAAATCTTACCAAAGTATTTACTATGCTTAAAAGGTATATTTAAAAGAAAAAAACAAATACATTTTAAGCACACATCACTATATTTATATTTTCTTAAAAATGCATGGAGTTTTTAATTATGTAAAATCTTCAGAAATGCATTCCTCATTTTTAAAATGAGACAATTCTATATAGATGGCCAAGTTCTTTAACAGTCTTTCCACTATTTCTGTATTTCCTAGTATTTACTGATCATGTTACTAATTGCCTGGCCATAGCGAAGAGCATTAAGGTTTGTTTTACTCTGTTTTGCTGAGATCACCCAATTCTAGAATTTACTGAAACTTTAAGCACTATAATTATAATCAGCCACCATCTTTATTCTAAGGCATCCCAAAGTACGTTCCTCAATAAAATAGGCTTAGGAAACACCAAATTTAACAAAATTAAACAGTAAAGAATTTCTTTACTGCAGAACTTCTCAGGGTCCTAATATGCTAACTTGCACTGTGATGCTTCAAGAGGAAACAGTATAAAGCATTTCCCAAGAAGAAATACGTTTGAAAGTCTAATTATCACTTGGTCCCACTCACCCATCTCTACCCAAAAAAAAGAGTCACACTGCTTTTTACTGGTGCTTTGCATCAACATGAGAGGTGATCCAGTTCATTTTCTACCTTACAGTAGACAAACAGCACAGTTTGAATGAAATAGCACAGTTTTCCATGTTCTCCAAAGCCAAACCTTAACATACAGTATTTTGTTTCTTTTTATCAAGTGCTTTGAGTTTCCAGAAACAGCTATGTTGAAGTAAATTCAATCCTGCCGCATGCAGTATTTGAAGCCACTTTAATCCATTTTAGGACAAAAAAAATTTAAGTAAATGAACAATTAAATACTCAAAACCTTCAGGTGAAAGCATAGAACTTTTTATAATTTTCCATGCTGTATTAGCAGAACTATTTAAATTCTTTGCTTGGCTTTATTTTGAGAAAGTGTAAACTTTAACACTAGAAAATGAATAAAGTAACTCCCCAAGACTTGTTTGCTTTTTACTGAAAAGAACAGTTTCGTATAAAATATTACTTCTCCTCAAATAATTCAACTGATGCTGCTTTTCAAATTATATTCTTCTACTAGCTCTACCCAACATCTCCCTAAAGTTTTTCTTCAGTCATTCTGACTTTCAGAAAAGAAAACAAACATGTTATAATCAAGTTTTACATAGCAACTTACAGAGAAGAAACCCAAATGAGTTCATTTACAGTTATACAATTACAAACGAAAGAATACCTAAATCAATTTTTTTTTAAAAATTATCCAAAGTAGATGTTTTTCCCCATGTATGAAGGTTGAAAAATGATTCATCTCTTACCTAGTGATATCATACACCATAAGGGCTCCTGCAGCTCCTCTGTAGTAGCTTCGTGTAACAGCCCTAAACCGTTCCTGTCCTGCTGTATCCCAAATCTGCAGTTTGATTTTTTGGCCACTAACTTCGATTATTCTTGTACCAAATTCAACACCAATTGTATGAGGACAATCAGCCATAACTGTTAGAGAGGAAAAAAAATATATCCTAACTTTCAGAAATCTTCAAATTAAAGAACTAGTGAAGAAAAATCCACTGAATAATTAAATGATTTACTGATACTAATGGGCTAGAAATAGACTAAAGCTACCACTGGAAACAAAAATTAGCGAAAACCCAGAAGTAAGGAGAGAAATGTGATTGGACTAAAATGAGTGTCAGCAAACCTTTGGAAAGGACCAAACAGTAAATATTTTAAAATTCTGTAGGCCAAAAGATCTCTGTCACAACTATTCAACTGAAACAGGCAGTGACTGGATTTGGCCTACTGGCCACAGTTTGCTGACCCCTCAACTGAAAGAATCTGCTAAGTAAAAATAAGGATTTTAATAAACACTTCACAATATCAATATTATACTATTTAGCCTTCTGACAATCATCACCTATAAACAAATCAATCAATGGTCTTGGGACTCTGGGAGTTGTTAGTCAAACAAATTTTTATCCTAGAAAATATTAACAGTGTCTCAAACAAAATCATGCTTGATATATACTTATTACACAATGACAAGTTATATACGTCTAAGCCAATAGGACAAATTTATTAGCCCTTTCCTTATAATTAGGCCACTAAAAACCCAAACCCCCTCTTCTCTGGTACAGGTACACAGACCACACTGGACACTTCATAAAACATTACATCAAACCTCTGTGGTAAGCAGCACAAAAATGTCGAAGAAACAATTTCAGCTATTATAGGAACACTTTCAATTGTGTTTAGCATATCAGTTACGACGAATTGGTCCCTTCTCCTATCACCCATGACAATAGAAAGAATTCCATTTTAAGTATTTCATATCTATTAGTTATTTAACAAATAATATATGCAGCAAATCTCCCCTAATAAGATAATCAATTGCTGTAACAGAAAAAGATTACTTGAGTTTGACATTATTCTATGCATTTAAAAAAATTAACTTTACAAGTTTACCATCAAGAAATCTAAACAAGTGAATCCAATGATATAATGTGTTCAAAAATCAACACTCTAAAATATACTGGTTTATGTCATTTCATCTGTAATTATTAAAAACTCACTGTACCTAAAGACAAAAGTGCCAATATAGGGTAATGCTGTACTTAAATGCATAAGTTACACTGAAAATGACACTTTTTAAAAAGCAAAAACATGATAATGAAGAAAACTATTAATGTTTTACCTCACATATTGAACTTACATTTTTTTTCTGTAAATTGATGAAGCAAGCAAGATTTTCCTACTCCCATGTCCCCTGTTTAAAAAAAAGTTTCAGGTGACAGTTATATTTCTTAATTTTATGTTCTTATAATTATACGCAATGATTGCTAAACCCCTTACTATATCACATCCCAAGTTTCTGGGACACAGAAACACTGCACTTCCCTACTTTACAACGGATTCAAAAGATCTTAGGTCAGTTTTCACTGTGATATACAAATTGACTCTTTCCAACCTTCAGCAGTGACAGACTTTGGTTGTAAATTACTATGTTAATAAATAACCACCAGCTGGGAAGTGCTTTTTAAGAAAGAAATTGTTGTAATGGTATTTTTTACTTTGGGCTATTTCAAAGTTTTGTTTTGGTTTTTTCCCTTAACCCATACATAGAAGTAAAAGATTCCTAAGAATGACAAATGGGGTAGCATATAACAAGCATAAATAACCTGAGTTTTGGAAGCTTGATTTACTAGGTCCCTGTCTCATCTCATATTTCTTATATTTCTTGTAGAATTCGATAAAAGAAAAGAATTTGCACTACATGAAAACCAATAATAGAACAGATATCTCTGACTGTACTACAGCAATTTTGACCCTTGGTGAAGGAAACATTATAAAGTCACATAAGCTCAACATTAAAGTAAACTGTTCTAATGTCAATAATTCACTGAAAAGCATCTGTACTTTAAAATGTACTCTTACAACTATGCCTGGATAAAGAGCATTAAGACTTTTAATTTGAGAAAAATCTTGAAATTTAAGAGAAAAACACCAATAGAGAGAAATATTATATTTTATGTATATTATACAACTTATTCTGAATCAAATAATATTCTCTACCAGTTTTTGGCATCTGGGGGATCCGAGGACTTTCACGGTATTCTTGGAATGTTTCAGCACTCCTAGGACATTATCTCATTCCCAATATCAACAACCTTTCAAGCAGCCCTCAAGAACAACCAACATGAAATCACAAGGTACCCAGCACTGTACTATAGAAGTATCCAAGGTCACAATGCAAAAGGTGCATTGTTAATGTGAAAATAAATCTTATTAAATAAAGGACCTTTAGTTTACAGTGAGAAAATTCACTCCTTCAGAAGTGATAAACTTACCAATAATTATATATTTAAAGATGTAAGAGTAGTTGTATGGTGCAGTTGCCATGGTGGCACTAAAAACAAAGAAAATTGTGTTACTTCAGAAGGAAAGTATACACACAAGTTATTCAAACTGATCACTGCTATCCTTTAAAGATATATAAGATAAAGCACACTGAATACAAACAAAATGTTGGTTACAATAAGTCATAATAAAACTGCATTTCCCAAATTGATCAAATACGCAAATCCTCTTAGATGAATGATGCTTTAACATTCTCATGCATTATCCATAGAAACATGAGAAACTGTCCAGGCACAGTGGCACGCTTGTAATCTCTGCACTGTGGGAGGCTGAGGAGGAATGATTGGATTGCTTGAGGCCAGAGTTCAAGACCAGCCTGGGGAACATAGCAAGACCCTATCTCTATAAAAATAATAAGAATTAGCCAGGCATGGTGGCACGCACTTGTAGTCCCAGCTACTCAGGAGGCTGAGGCAGGAAGATCATTTGAGCCCAGGAGTTGGAGGCTGCAGCGAGCTATGAATCCTGCCCACTATGCTCCAGCCAGGGCAACTAAGAAAGACCCTGCCTGTCTCAAAAATAAAACAAAAAAACGACGAAAAAAAGAGAAACCATTTACACTCAAACAACTTCAATATTTCACTTTAGGAAATATCCAATAAAAAATATTACTCTGGAAAATTTCAAATAAAAAAGTCTTTATAAATTTAAGTTAAACATCATTATGAATAGTCCCCTCTCCCTATAAAGTTCCCTTCACTGTTAACTGATCAAGTGACTTACTGATGGCATACTTGTTCAGAACTCTGATTTTAAACAGAATGGTATAAAAAGGAATTATTAACTTATAAACAAAATAACTTTTTTACTCTACTTTAAATCAATAGTTAGAAAAGCATCCAAAGAAAGCAATCATATGATTTCCAAATAAAATTAATGTCAGAATTAAATTGAGTCACATGAAACTGTTATTCCTATAGATTTAAGTCAATTATTATTGGCAATTTCATAGGCTCAACCTAATATAGGACTTGCAGATTAACAACATATTAGGTGCTTGCTATACACCATTCTAGGAGCCGAGAGAATTAATGCCATAAAATTATATTTGTGGTTGTAAAATTTGAAAGTTTATACATTAGAAGGTATTTCAAAAGATCACAGCCCATTCCTTATCCTCACATAGACCTAACCTGAAGAATTCTAATTTCTCTCTATTTAAAAAAAAAAAAAACTCTCCAATTTATTCAAATTAATGCCTTGAATGTGTCAGACACTGTGCTAGGTGCTAGAGAAACAAGGACTGAATTCTTATACTTGTAATAACTTCTAATAAAATTTATTCTCAAACTAGTGTTCAGCTTAAGACAAAAGTTCTTTACATATGAAGATTCAACCCCATTTTTAAAAATTTGATTTGTAGTATTTTTTAATCTGGTTTTTACTGGTTTGTCAATGTCACATTACACAAGGCTGACATCTGACACCATTAGTGACATTTATTTACTGAAATTATTACCTTACCATATACCATATTTCAAGTACAAGCTCTATATAACTAATAAAATTTAATCTATAGAAAGAATATATATTTCAAATAAGTGAATTATTTTATCGGGAAAGAAAAAATTGTTAATTATAACAAATTATTAAACAATCACTTTACACAATATATTCTTCTCATTTAGCTATATGTATTACACTGAGCAAAAGTAGATGCCTTGCTATACATTCCAGCTTGGCATGTTCCAACACATTTATAATCAGTCTTCTGCATCACAGAAAACTCCCTTAACCAGTTCTTTCAGGGAAAGGAGTTTTTCTGGTTAGATTTACTCCAATTCTGAACATTATAATAATTTTATTCTTTTTTCCAAACATAAGAACTCAAAATTATTGGAACTTGGGCCAGGTGCAGTGGCTCATCCCTGTAAACCCAGGACTTTGGGAGGCAGGAGGATCGCTTGAGGCCAGGAGTTTGAGATCAGCCTGGGCAATATAATAAGACCCCATTTCTACAAAAAATTTAAAAATTAGCCAGATGTGTTGGCACATGTCTGTAGTCCCAGCTACTCAGGAGGCTAAGGTGGGAGGACTGCTTGAGCTCAACAGTTTTGAGTTTACAGTAAGCTTGATTGGGGCTACACTCCAGCATGGGGGACAAAGTGACATACTGCCTCTTAAAAAAAAAAAAAAAGAATGAACTTGGTCCTGAGGCTAAAATTGGTCTAGATTATTCACCATTTCTCTAAACCAGACGCCAAATACAGAGAGAAAAATAATCTCTTACATTAAAAATGATATTTAAAGGTTATTAACTTCATAACCTGCATCCTTTTCAGACTCTTTTCTTCTAATTAATTTTTAACTCCTCTTCTAAACTCTTCTTTCTCCATTCAAACGTAGGTAAAAGTAATCACTCAGCCACCTTCAAATTAACTGTTTCTCTTGTGCTCATCCTTTGATTTTCCTATTTCCATTCCTTCTCCTAACCAAAAGCTGTGGCTGTACCTACTTTGCTTCCTTCCACTATGGCCGCTAACAATTTCAATTTCTTCTTCAAATGCTCTGAAGACTCATCATGAAATTATAACCCAATTCTAGTTTTATTCATTTGTGTATCTGCTAATTATCATACAAAGCATTCAGTAATTAAATATCTGAGAACACTGATTTTGAAAAAAAAATTTTATTACGGCCAGGCGTGGTGGCTCACGCCTGTAATCCTAGCTCTCTGGGAGGCTGAGGCGGGTGGATAGTTTGAGCTCAGGAGTTCGAAACCAGCCTGAGCAAGAGCGAGACCTCCGTCTCTATGAAAAATAGAAAGAAATTAATCGGACAACTAAAAATATATAGAAAAAATTAGTCGAGTATGGTGGCGCATGCCTGTAGTCCCGGCTACTCGGGAGGCTGAGGCAGAAGGATTGCTTGGGACCAGGAGTTTGAGGTTGCTGTGAGCTAGGCTGACGCCACGGCACTCTAGCCTGGGCAACACAGTGAGACTCTGTCTCAAAAAAAAAAAAAAAAAAATTTTATTGCAAGCATTAAAATAGTAGAAACTATTTCCAAATAAAGAAATGATCACTATTTCAGACTGACTACCAGTGTCTCCACCTCACCACACAATTTTCTGGTTCAAGTTTCTTAAAAAATTACGAATAAAAACCCTAAAAGCAGACTTAAAGGAAAACTATTCAAACCTACTAATTTCAGTAGACAAGGAAGGCAGAAAACATCTAACACTGCAGCCACCCACACCTAAAACAGTTCCTCCCTTTCTTATTCTGAGAAGATACTGGCTAGGTTTACATATATTCCCATAGTTTATTGATACATTCAGTCAAAATTATATATTTGCAGTAGAACTATACTCAGTGACCCCCTTTAAACATTAACTATGCTTAATACTGCTTTAACTAAGGATTTCTCAACCTCATTTCTTCAACATGAAACATACCATAGTTGAGGTGAGGAATGTATTTTTACATAGCTTTGGAAAGGGGAAAATTTTTCCCCTATTATTTCCCCTGTTAGTTAAGGGTGCTTTTGTCTTACTTAGAGAACTCAACAGTCCAAAAAAAGGACAAGAAATGTTAGTCTAAAACACTCTGAAAACATGAGTCCACTCAACACTAACAATCTCCACTAATTAAAAAAAAAAAACCTGGGTAATATTTTATAACTTGTATGTAACTACTGGGGTGATTAAAATCACTTTCTTCCATGTTTTACCAAAAGTATCTGCATAAAGTTGATATGTAAGTAAGATCTCCTTTAATGCCTTAGATTTCTTTAAGGAAAAAAGAGTACTACATTTCAGACAACAGGCATCATTAAACACATAACGAACAACTTGTAAACTAATAACAAAAACAATTCTTTTAGATACCATTTATTGCACACTTAACGTATGCCAAGCAACATCCTAAATACTTAACATGCAATTTCATTTAATCCCTACTATTATCCTTACAATATAGTTACTATTATCCTCATTTTACAGATGAGGAAATAGACTCAACAGGTAACATGCCCAGATCACACAGCCAAATCTGTACTAAGCCTAGGACTGTTTCCACTGCAGATTCTCCCCTTAACCACTATACCATCCTGCGTTCTCCACATGTTTATGAGATGTACCATCAAGCGCTATAGTATTCACTCACTTGGTTCTAATATTCTGAATAAGAAGTATTAAATAATTACATTCAGAAGATGCAATGTGATCAGAAATTATAGACAGATCAATGGTAATACTAGTAATAATAATTTATAATACTGTAATTTATCTACTTACAAAAAAGTTTCTTAAGGCAACTAATATTTGAGAGTAAACCATGTGATGATGATCTATACTACTTTCCCTACACTTTCTTTTATAATTCTCACTTAATTCTCACAAATCTGCAGAGTCATTATCATTATGTCCACACAAAAACTGAAGAAATTGAGATTTGGAGAAATTCACTAATTTGGCGAGGGTTACAAAGTAAGTAAATAGGAACTTGAACCCAGACCTGATTCCAAAGACCCCATGATTTTCCCTGCCTAAGGTAGTTTATTATAGACATTAGATAGACTGATAAAATAAAAGCAAAAAATCAAAATTAGAAAAAGAGGGAGGATAATTATACTAAAAATTTAGGGTAACAGCATTACTATCAGTGTATGTAAAATTTAGCTTTAAATTTCCTGGTTGTCAAGAGAAATGTTTACTAAATGCATAGTAAACACTAATAATTGTTGTACCATGTATTCAAGTGGCCCCTTTAAAATAGTAACTATGCTTAACATTGCTTTAACAAAGAATTTCTCAACCTCATCTCTTAAACATGAAATATACCACTGTTGAGAAATATATTTAAAAATGGGGCATGCCATCACATAAAACTCAGCCTCATATTTTTTTTGTCACTCAACAAAACCATGGATGTATTTCCACATCAATACACTTAAATCTAAATTGTTACTAAACACATATTAAAGATTAATCACTGTTATGACAAAAACAGAAGGCATGGTCTCTATTTACTGAATCAGACACTTTCCCAAATAAAATTATACAGACATATAAATGAAAGCTTTTGAAATGTGCAGGTACAGATGTGAAGGTAAACACTTTCATATACTCTGCTTGTGAAAGACTGAAATTCCGCAGCATTTTGGGAAAGTAATCAGTATTATTAAAATTCTTAAAAATAATTCAAACCATCCTTTGGACCCAGAAATCTACTTAGAAATATCTTACAGAAACAAAAGCTTCAGTCCACAAGGCTACAGGTGCATTTAATGCATCATTTTTATAGCAAAAAAAACTGGAAATAATGTACAACCTCATCAACAAGGAAATGACTGAATGAAGTATATCTGTACTATGAAATATGCATCTAGTTTAAAACCCACTTAGTGGCTCACACCTGTAATCCCAGCACCTTGGAGGCTAAGGTGGGAGGATCACTTCAGGCCAGGAGTTCCAAACCAGTCACATAGTGAGACCCTATTGCTACAAAAAATTTAAAAATTAGCCAGCAGTAGTGGTGAGAGCATATAGTCCTAGATAGAGGCTGAGGTAGGAAGATCACTTGAGGCCAGGAGTTCAAGGCTGTAGCAAGCTATGATCATACCACTTCACTCCAACAGCTTGGACAAGAAAGTAAGACCCTGGTCTTTTAAGATAAAAAAAAAAAAAAATTAGATTTACATGAATTTACTAGGAAATATATCCATGAGTTTGTTAAGTGAAAAAAAAGCATGTTGCAAAGTTCTATGCAATAGCATACCCCATTTTCAAACACATACACACTCAACCTCCATATGCATATAATATGAGAGAATACACACCAAATTGTGAAAAATGAATACATGGGCTGAGAGGAGAAAAAGGGAAGAGGGAAATTAACTTTCTTTATACATCCCTGCACTGACTTCTTATAATGAGCATGTAATATATTCATTTGGTAATATGTTCTAAAATATACAAAGTAGAGAAAATAAAGGACTGATAAATATTTAAAAAGCACTTTTCTATATAATTCTTATACAGGTTAAAGAATAACTAAACCAAAAAAAGCTTCCACTCATAACATTTCCAACATTATTTCTGCATTTACTGATAATAAGGGGAACATCAGATGAAGCCAATCACATGTCTGACCTCAAAATAAAAAACTAACACCCAATCGTAGAAGATACTTATTTTTTACTTAACTCCTTACTGTAAACACTTAGGCACTGATTTTCACAACTGTTATACAGCTATTTTATTCTACTCCTTAGACCCTATGATATTACTACATAATTTTTATATAGCTGATTCAAGACCTAACAATGGGGGAAAAAAAAAACCTACTAAATATTCCAGGTAATTTAAATTCTTATCCTCATTATTTCAACTGGTAAGTTTGTTTTTTTTTTTTCACATGCAAGACATTTTGTTAAAAACACTATAACCAAGATAGACTGCTTTTGTGATTCCAATACAAAATATTTGTTGAGTATCTACTAAGCTCAAAGGATTATGCTAGACTTTGACAATATAGTAGTGATCAAAAAAGACGACATTGTCTCTGCCTTCATGGAACTCAAGAACAGAAGCATTCTGATTTGCTTAGAGGCCCACTAAAGTGGAATGCTACCTGATTTGTCAGTCAGGTGAACATAAAACTTCTGCAGTCAATCTAATAACCTAATCAAAAGGAGTGGTCAATTTCCTTTTCTCAAAATTAGTACACCCTCTGAAAATAACCCACCCACTTATTCAGGCCCATTTAAAAAACAAACTTCACTTCTGACAAATTATTTAATGTCACACTGTTATATGATGTGAATGATAAAAAATACCTGGATTGCTTAATGTGTCAAGAGAAAGGCAAATCTTCTAGCTAATTAATTACGATGGCATACTATGTACAGGAAATAAAGTATTCCAATACTATACTTCTGTTCTCAGAAGTACTTAAAAACAAAAACAAAAACAAAAAACCAAAAAAGCCTTACACTTACACTACACTTACAAGTAGAGTTAAAAAGATTAATAATGGCAAAAATTTTACTGATAACATGACATCGGAGATTGCTTCAAAATAATTTGGCAGGGAAGAGGCAAGTGTGTATAGATGAAGATTGATCACCGTGGACACTGGCTGATGGGTAAACGAATGTTCAATATGCTACTTTATTTTGTATACTTTTAAAATTGTCTAGAATGAAAAGTTTTTAAAAAGTACAGTATCTCTAATATCTCTATTTGTAATTTGTTGTCTTCAGCCATGCCTAGTATTTTTAACCACATAAAAATGTTTGAACCTTTTAAAAAAAAAAATCTCTCAACTGCCCTAGCCTTAACCAAAAGTTTCCTCCAATAGTACATCTTACTATTATGCAAAGATATTTGATACTGATAAAAATCAGTTGTGAACATTCCAAATTCTGTTGCAAAGATGAAGTATGCAACAACTACAAAGTTTAACATGAAATATAAAAAGCAAAAACTTTTTAAAATGTAGCTTTAATTCCAAGGAATTTTTTAACAGCTATTAGTATATAAGGTTACACATCTTCACAATATTACCATTTACTGAGTGCCTAATACATGTCAGCTACCTTATAAACAATCTCTCATCCTAAAAACTCATTTTACAAATAAGGAAACCAAGTCAAAGAACTGATATGCCTGTGGTCATATACTACTAAATGGAGAGCTCTCCAAACCTATCATTCAACAGATAATTAAACACCTACTATGTGCCTGGCACCTTTACAGGCACTGGAGCACTTACTATATACGCCAGTCAACATACTAAGGGCTTTTCTTTACACCCCATTTAATCCTAGCAACAACTCTAAGATGTAGGTACAATTTATCCCCTTTATAGACAAGGACACTGAGTCTGAGAGGTTAAGTAACTTGCTTAAAGTCACTTAACTGACTAGGAAGTGGCAGTACTGGAGTGGCAACCCTTGGCAGTATGACTCCAAAACTCTTACCACTACATGCCTCAAGGCATGACCAAGTAAAACCGACTAAGCAGAACTCTGGAGACAAATTCTGAAAAGGCTTGGGGAACAGAGGTGAGAGCTGATTACAAAGTCAAGTCATTAACCACATTTACATAAAAGGCAGTTGGGGTAATAATGAAATAACCAGTAAACTTTGCAAGAGTTCAAATCTGGGCTCTGGGACCAGGAGGAAAGCACCTGCCCTCTTGGAACTGTTTCTCCATACGTAAATAAAATGGAAATCCTGCCATCCCTCCTCTGGAGTTGTGAGCGTGAGGATTTGCCAGTGTAGAGGCTGACAGGATGCACTTTAGGTCTATGAAGGGGTAATGAGCTGTCACCCAATGCAAAGAGAGAAAAAAAGGAATTAAGCTGTAGCTACATTTTCAATGGTCATGTCTGTAAACGGAGCCTAACTCTGAGTGTAGCACAGAAAACCAGCCAGTGTGGGGAGAAGCCAGTTTCCATGCACCATCCTTGGCCAGCCCAATCACAACTTCAGGCCTCAGTCTCCCCATTTATAAAATGGGGACAACTCAACTTATTTCCAAGGGCTAAGCAAGGCAAGATAAATATGAAGACACCTAAATCCGTGCCCGGCACACAGTAGAGAGCAAACCCTCGAAACACTCTTGTTCTGTCGTCTAGTTCTACAAACGCCGAAACTTTCCCTTCACTATTTTTAGATACTATGCAGGTCCAGAGCCTTCTAAGATGTCCCCGGGCCTTATACAGACTCACCAAAACCAGAACCTCAAAAGCACAGGCCCACAAACCCCGTCCCAGCCCGGGTCCAGAGTCAGGTTCCCCACATCTTCAAGGACACCGGAGCCAGTCCAAGATGCCGCCGAGGCTGCGAGGTGCTGCCCTTCGTACTCAGGGCCTACGGGATGGGAACGCCACGTCCGGGGCCCGTGGGCTGCGAGGCGGCGCGGCACGCGTGGGTAAACGCTGCGGGGGTGGTCCGCAGCCGCGGGGAAAGGCGGCAAGGAGACCGGGGCCTGCGGGAGATGCGGTCCTGCCCAGCTGGCCAAGGAGGCGGGGAAGGCGAGGCCGGAACACACCCTTCCCCGCACGCCTCGGAGCTCTCCGCTGGGCGGCGAGGACGAGGCAGCCCGGGCTGGAACAGCGCGAGGGGACACCTCCGCCCCCGCACGGGCGTCCTGTCAGGCCGGCGTCGCGGCGCTCCCCGCCGACCCCCGGGCTCGCCGCGGCCTGACGGGCTCGGGCCCCTGGGCGCCGCCCGCGCGGCCCGGCTCTCTGCCATCCCCACCCGCGTCCCTCGGAAGAGCCGGGCCAGGCGGCGCGGCCGGACACTGCGGAAGGCCTGAGTTACCTGGGGGGTTGCTGGTGGCTGGGCAGCTTTCCGGGCGGGAGGGGGGCGTCAGGACGAGGAAAAGGAGTGCGGACGCAGCGGGAGAGGGGGCGGCGGCAGTCGGCCGAGGCCCCGGCAGACAGGCGGGCTGGCCAAGAGGTGCAGCCGTGCCGGAGGCGGTAGCGGTGGCAGCGGCGACTGCTCCTGCGGCTCCCTCAGGATCTTCCTCGGGCTGGTCCAAGATGGCGGCGCTCCCTGCACAGGGTTTCCTGTCACCCTCGCAATGGGCCGGACCACAAAAGAAGGGGGGGAAGGTGCGCGCGCAGCTGGAGGAGCCCGGAAAAGGGTAACCGAGGCCGGCTTGCTAGCCACGCCCCTTCCTCAGTCCTCCCCTCTGGACTCGTCGCGCCGCCGCTGAGGCCCGCCCCACTGGCCCACGCGCCTGGAGGGGCGGTGGAAAGCGCTTATGCGCAAGCGCAGTCGCGTGTCCTCGCCTCCTGGAGAAGTTACTGCGCAGGTTCGCGTGTAACTTGGTGGGGTGTGCTAGGGTCCTGGAGACTTTTTTACTATTTTTAACGCCAGCAACTACCACTTACTGAACGCTTCCCGTTTACGGGCCTCTGTGCTAAGCACGCATTTACTGCATTCATTCATTCAGCATGTATTTATTGATCGCTTCTTACATAGCGGTGAACAAGGCAGACTAGGTCCCTCTCCAACAGCCTCAGGAGGCACACATCCCCATTGTATGGATGGCGAAACTGAGGGTCAGCTTAATAAACTCGCTTGTCCAAGAAACGGTCAAGGAATTGACCCTTTCTGCCCTGTGTTTTATCTCTGTCTCTTTTAATATAAGTATAGTTTGTTGTCGCATTTTAAGATTTTTGAAATCAAGAAATTTGCCCATGCCAAATTAAGAAGAAAGCTGTGAGCCAGTTGTCATTACTTGTACAGGTATGAACTTAGGCCTGGCTAAAAAGTTCCCTTATATCCCATTGTCACTTGAACTGGTATCTTTATGTATAGCTAATGTTTACTGAACACAGGCTGTGTGCCAGGAATCATGCATATTTTCTTATTTAATCCCTACAACATCCCCATGAAGTCAGTTCTATATTAACCCCATTTTATGAATGAAAAAACTGTCACAGAGATCCAAAGTCATATAGGTAAAAAATTGGCAGTGCTGGGACTCAAACCTGGCCACATACGACTTCAGGGCTCCCATTCCTAAGCACTACTCTCTGTTTCCTCCCTTATTTGCACTTGTAGCACCATAGCCAGCTTAATATATTATAGATCCCTATTTGTTGCTCAAGTATATCTGAAAGACACTGTACTTTGATGCAGCTCTCAAAAGAAGCATTGCTGTGAATGCAGAATGCCTATCACATGCTAAGCAATGCTATTAAAGACAGCAGAAGGCTGGGCGTGGTGGCTCACACCTGTAATCCCAGCACTCCGGCAGGCCCAGATGGGAGGATTGCTTGAGGTTAGGAGTTCGAGACCAGCCTGAGCAAGAGTGAGACCCTGTCTCTACCATAAATAGAAAGAAATTAGCTGGACAACTAAAAAAATATAGAAAAAATTAGCCATGCATGGTGGCACATGCCTGTAGTCCCAGGTACTTGGGAGGCTGAGGCAGGAGGATCACTTGAGCCCAGGAGTCTGAGGTCGCCGTGAGCTAGGCTGACACCATGGCACTCTAGCCCAGGCAACAGAGCAAGACTCTGTCTCAAAAAAAAAAAGTAGAAACGGTCACCTCTTGTAGTAAGTCCTAGAATTTGGAAAGTTGGGAGAGATTGTGTATGACCAATTGCAGCATAATTAAGAAGGACTGTCCATTGGGTGCCAAACATCTGTTAGGGTTTCTGTGAAAAGAGATGTATGATGCATACATGTAATATTCATTGCAGTACTGTTTGTAATAGCAAAAGACTAGAGACAAAGGAAATATCTATCACTATAGAGCTGTTACAATAAATTATAGTACATTCGTATTGTGGAATACTATGCAGCCAATAAAAAGAATGAGGCCTGTGTATACGTCCTTATATGCAACAATGTCTAAGAAATATTTCAAGTAAAAAAGCAAGATGAATAAAACTAAATAGTATGCCAACATTTGTTAAACTATAAAAGGAGGATAAAATAGACATATATGCTTGTGTAACTGGACATTTGGGAGAGGTTTTTCCTGTTGTCCTGGAACTGCTGCTGAGGCCCAAACCCGAAACAGAAAGTCTATGAGGAGCCCACATTCTACATCTAAAGAACCACCAGTGGCTGGAACCAGCTTCCCTTCGGCAGAGCATTTGATCAGCCATTGTTCTAGAAACCAGCCCTTCCATCAACCCCTGCTTCCACTCCGCTACTTCCCCATCCATTCCCCATTCCCAGCCCCCTCCCCACAGACATGCACCATCACCAGTGGAAGGAAAGAGTGGAGAGATGGGAGGAAAGTCAGCTGTGTTAACGGGGGAAAAAAAAGCCAAATTCTGTAAAATAATTTTAGATTTATTCTGAGCCAAATTTGAGGACCATGACCCTGAGCCACGCCCAAGAAGCCTTGAGCAAGTGAACTCGGTGTGGCTGGGTTACAGTTTGGTTTTATACATTTCAGGGAGACAGGGGTTACAGGTAAAGTCATACATCCACACGTGGAAGGCATACATTAGTCTGGCCTGAAAAAGTGGGCAATCTCTCCTGAAGCCTAGGGTCAGGGGTAGAGGGAGGCTTACAGGTTATAGGTGGGTTTAAAGATTCTTTGATTCGGAGGAATTGGCTGAAGACTGAAGCTTTGTCTAAAGGCGGGGAATGTTTTAAGATAAGGAGCTGTTAATCAGAGACAAGCCACAGGACATATGTTTGTTGTGTAAATTGAGGACCTGCAGATTTGTCTTGCATACCCTTAGGCCTGTTAATGGGTTACAAAGGATGTCTCCAAGAAGGGAGGGGGCGTGATGAGGCCTGCCTGACCCTCCTAGTGGGAGGTAATTTAGGTAATTAGGTAATTTTAGGATATCCCCTTGGCCAAGAAGGGGTCCATTCAGTCAGCTGGTGGCGGGGAAGGGGGGATGAGCCTTAAGATTTTATTTTAGTTCACAGCTGTTAAGGAAAACGCAGTGTCATGGAAAGAGATCCATCCTTCCTCTCTCCCGGTGGTGGCTAGTATCCCCTTCTAGAACCAAAGGAGAGGGCCTCCAAGAGAATCACTAGTGAGGACTGGGTGCGCCTGCAGGACGAGGGCAACCCCCCAGATAGATGTTTGGACAGCGGACTTACTGGTCTGCTCTGCCCATGGCTTCCTACAGAAAGGAGAACACAAATGGAGAGAGACAGCATGGTAGGGGGCTGAGGGTGGTGTGGCAGAGAGCTCTAGTGGAGAAGGGCTGAAGCTGCTCTCTCTCGGCCCTGCGTTGACTTTCGAGTCCCAGATTGGAAGGCAACAAAAAGGTGTCCATCAGCGGGGTGAGGCATGAATGACACCAGCTGGTGCCACTGGAAGATACAGCAAATGCATGAGGTGTCACTTATTCCTGGGAGAGATGCATGGGATCCTCAGGTAGATTCCTTGTCATGCTCATCTGCTCTTGTTTCGTTTGTTTATGTTTTCTCCTTCATCTCTTCCCAGAGCCTAAACTATTAAGGTAATTTTCAGATCTCTCTGTTGTGCATATTTAAACCAAATTAATTTATCTTCTTATTATTGATTTTATAGGCTTGATTTTATTGGCTCATTTTTTTTAGAGATGGGGTCTTGCTATGTTGTCCAGGCTGTCTTGAACTCCTGGCCTTAAGTGATCCTCCTCCCTTAGCCTCCCAAAGCGCTGGGATTATAGGAATGAGCCATAGCACCAGGCCTCATTTTCCTCATGTGTTTTTGAATTTTGGTTTACAAGCTTATCTTGGATTGCAGATTCCCCAGCCCCTCTCTAAGCTCACATTCCTTTTTGTCTAGTGGTTTTGGAGTTGCCACCAATCCAGAATCAGGTATTAAAACATTGGTGTCTCAGTTCCTGAAGTGATATTGAAGATATAGCAGAACTAATACAATTTGTACTCTGAATCTTATTACCACATGCATGCTCTACCTAACTAAAAAACTAACACATTTTAAAATGTAGTTGATTAACTTCTAGTGATATATAACTCAATTCAGTAAAACCAAACAGCTAGAAAATACTAGTTTAACCAAAAAAGAAATGGCAAGTGATATACTTCAAAATTTAGCACATTAACAAGGAAGTCAAAATCAAGGGCATAAAATTGATTAGTCTCCAGATATGAAAAAGGATTAGATTCAATTTATGATACTAAAGAAGGTGACGCATAAATGTAAGGATAAGTACATTCTATATTCATTGTGAAAGAAATTTTATATCCATTAAAAGGTACCTACCCACGTTCCCATGCACTTTATACTACCACCTCCCAAAAATTATCCTTTAGAGACATAGCTTATGAGGGCATGACATTCTAAAGTTGGCCAATAACAAACAAACAAAAAAAATCACATAAGGTAAAAAGCATACTTGAAAATTTCTCAGCAAAGCACCACACTGGAGACTAGCTATTGTCTTTTAATTTTCCTCTGCCATTGGATCTGATAGCCATTCCTTTGGCCAACCACCAAAAGAAGTGGTGGTTTCCATTTAGACACCATTACATTAAAAAAAAAAAATGCATCTTTGAACTTCAGAGTCACACTCAATATGTCAAAACGACCACACCATGAGATCCACATGGAAACCAAGGTCTACAGAGAAAATAGATGTAACTCTTTCATTGCATGCTTACTGCAGGGCATGCACTTATTTAGAAAAAATGAGGACAGATTAGAACTTAAATTATTTCTTTTTTGGGGGGAGGAGACAGAGTCTTCCTCTGTCACCCAGGCTAGAGTGTCATGGCATCAGCCTAACTCACAGCAGCCTCAAACTCCTGGGCTCAAGTGATCCTCCTGCCTCAGCCTCCCCAGTAGCTAGGACTACAGGTGTGTGATTTTTTCTATTTTTAGTAGAGATGGGGTCTCGCTCTTGCTCAGGCTGGTCTCGAACTCCTGAGCTCAAGTGATCCTCTCACCCCAGCTTCCTAGAGTGTTAGAATTACAGGTGCGAGCAAGCCACCAAGCCCAGCCTTAAATTATTTCTTTATTGCTTTCTTTGACTTTGTATTAATACCTTTAGTTGAAATCGTGTAACTTAAAAGCATGGGTGATGTGACACAACTGTATTAAACTGATAATGACTCTCACAATGGCACAAATACGACTGTCAAGAACTGAGATTTTACTCTACTTACAAGCTAACAAGTTAGCCTGTCCCAGTTTCACTGCTACAGGCAGAAGATGTGAGACTTCTGGATCAGAGACAAAGGACTTTAGTACTCACAGCGCAGCAAGCAGCATGAGCATCTGCATAAGTGCATCAGTTCCACTGGTCCCCATGACCCATGGGTGGTGCTGTGAATGGGTACCGGCACACACAGTGGGCTGTGTTACAGAAGAGGATGCTGGAGCTTAGGGAAATCAAGTTTTTTATAATAGGAAGTAAGTATTTCTTATCTTTGGAGGGAAATTTTGTCTCTATCCTCCAAGACTGCTCTACAGACAGCCTTGAAAAGACAGTCTGGGACAAGGGGCAGTCAATGGCTCTGCTCACAAAGTGTGCAGAAACACAAGAGACCCGTGGAGGGTTGTCTCCCAACAGGGACAAGATCTTACTGTGTTGTATAGTATCATATTTGATGGAAGGGGATAACAAGTGAGTGGTATGCTATGGAGGAAAAAATATGGTTTTGCAAGTTAAACTGACCTCAGTTCCATTTACAGCATAGCCATTTATTAGCTGTGTGACCTTAGTCAAGTCACTTAACTTCTCTGAGCCTCAAGTGTAAAATGAGGTAATAGATCCCCCACCCCCGACAAAATTGTTTTTTAGATCAACTGAGAAAGGGTAACTGAAAGTATCTAGCACATTTCAAGCATTCAACTAATGCCCTATCCTTCCATCATTTCATTCACTGATTCCCTCATACCTGTGAATCAAGGGCACAGTGAAGCCCCTGCCAGAGCTCTGCACCCCTCCCCCAAGTTGGGAAGCAACTTCTCAGGTACCCTCTTGTGTTAGGACACATGGATTCAGATGCTGCAACTCAGAGACCCAAAAATGATCGTGGTTTTCACAAGATAGAAATCCATTCCTCTCTCACATGGAAGTCTGGGGTGGTAAGTCCAGGGCTGATACAACAGCTTGAAGGTAACAAGTTTTAAGCTTCTCCTTGGTTGTTTCATTGCTGCCCCAAAAATATGCTTCCATCTCATGGTTCAAAATACTTACTCCAGGCAGGGCTCAGTGGCTCACACCTGTAATCCCAGCACTTCGGGAGGCTGAAGTGGGAGGATTGCTTGAGCCCTGGAGTTCAAGGCTGCAGTGAGCTATGATTGCACCACTGCACTCCAGCCTGGGTGAAAGAGCAAAGCTCTGTCTCAAAAAAAAAAAAAAAAAAAAAAAACCCACCAAAAACAAACAAACAAAAACATACTCCTGCTGCTACCAGGAGAGGCTTGAGGTCACTTAACGCAGCTGAAATCAGCTGTGTGATCTTGAGTAGGTTGCTTCCCCATTCTGGGCCTCATTCTTCCTATCCGGAAGGTGGAGAGGATAGTGGATCTCAGAGAACAATCCAGTCCAATGTTTCTTAGACTGAAGGGGCCACAGAACCTTCCAGGGGGGTTCAAGTAGGTGGGGCTCTATTCCTTTTTCCATTCCCTCTCAACACTCAATCACCTCCCTGCCCCCTACCCCCACAAAAAAAAAAAAAACAAAAAACAAAAAACATAGCAGCCATTTTTTTAAGGGTTTTATGGATTTGGACTTCTGTTTAGAAACTTCAAAAACAGCTGGTTAAGTGAATCTTCGAGATCTCTGATCTCCGTGTTCGCTTACTGATAAAGCTGGGAGGTTGACTCAGAAGAGGCTGCTGGGTTATGGTGCATTCACTCACTGGTGACTAACGATCGGGCTTCGACTTGCACTCCTGTTTTCTCCTGTCCACTTGAGCCCCTCAGTGGCCCCTGCCTTCTGTTTGTCTGCTCAGGCCCTTATACTGGCAGACCAAGAAGAGACCATGGGTACCTTTTAACTAAGTCCCCGTTATGCAGGTAAGAAAACAGATATCCAAGATATTAACTGACTTGCCCAGCAACCACACAGCCAGTGTTTTCAGAACTGGGACTAGAATCCAGATTTTGGAATCCTAATCTACTGCTTTCCCAAGACTTCAATTCTAACTCTGCAGTTTGTTAGCACTGAGACTTGGGCAAGCTTCTTAATCTCTCTTGGCTTTGGTATGATGGTCCGTAGTTGCTTGGATCGTCATGAAGGTTATAAATGGATGTAAAATGCCCCTGCACTATAGCCCCCGCCCATTTCCCACCTGTGCTCTTCCTGCTGGGGAGGAGTCAGCTCCCTGCTGGAGGAGCCCACGAAGCAGCCTTCAAGGCTGACACTGGGCATTGCCTCAGTACAGATTAGGACTTATTTTAGCATCTCAGAGCATAGTATATGAGAGAGAAATGAAACTTTTGAGTGCAGATAGACATAATTTTGATGATTTGTTACGTTTAGAAGTCTTTCTCTCTGCTGGGCGCGGTGGCTCACGCCTGTAATCCTAGCACACTGGAGGCCGAGGCGGGTGGATCGCTTGAGGTCAGGAGTTCGAGACCAGCCTGAGCAAGAGCGAGACCCCCGTCTCTACTAAAAAATAGAAAGAAATGATCTGGACAATTAAAAAATATATATATAGGAAAAACTAGCCGGGCATGGTGGCACATGCCTGTAGTCCCAGCTACTTGGGAGGCTGAGGCAGTAGGATCGCTTGAGCCCAGGAGTCCAAGGTTGCTGTGAGCTAGGCTGACGCCACGGCACTCACTCTAGCCTGGGCAACAAAGTGAGACTCTGTCTCAAAAACAAACAAACAAACAAACAAAAAAACCACAAGTTTCCTACAAAAATTTCAGCTTTTGGCCACTGCACATTTGACCACATGGTTGCAAGAATCTTTTGGATTCTCAGTTCCAC